>JACCGJ010024557.1:0-34835 GCA_013407085.1 Atriophallophorus winterbourni
TGCTTCGGGCAGATGTAGCTCGTTAGCCTGGAGGGCATTTCATCTAAGGGAAGGAAAACCCTGATTTTAAACCTCCGCTGCCTTGTGGGATACCCGATCGCGGGAAAGGCTTCGGGAGAAAACCCTGAGGAAAACCCTGGAACAGAGTCTGGTAGACCACCTCTTTCTGGCAACTCCCTGCTGCCTTGCAGGTCTTACTTGGTTGTGCAAAGGCTAGAGAAGCTGACTCGAACAAACGCCGAGTGGTGCTGGGGACGCCGCTTTGTACCCAAATCCCCAAGAACCTTCGTTGAAGCCGACTCATCCTCCAGGAGGAGATAGTCGCACAAAAGTAAAAGTAAAGTAAGTAAGTAAAGTGCTGCACAGTCATAGACTGCACATGGGATAAGATACTGTCAGGTTGCCCAGGCCTAGACAGATATGAGAAACAAAATTGAGGGCATTGCTCCGTTCACCTACTTCGGTTAATCAATATTAACCAACGATATATCCATAATTGCATAATATGATCGGAGTGAAATCATCCTTCTCCTCGGAACCTTACAGTGCGGTTCCCTGAGGTCAAGGAATTCGGACGATGCTGAACACTAAGTCTAAAGACGGAACGTGATTGCGGTGGCTTTAAGCGCATATTACCTGCTGGCATCTGTTAAGGGATTGTTTTTTTTTCTTTTTTTACAGTGGATTCGCTAGATTTGCCAGATGACTTTTTCGAACACACCAAGGAAGACCTTTTACGCATGATGCAGGATTATCAAAACGAATGGTGAGTTTGTCCTTCAGAATTGTCATTTGTTCCGTCCCGCTGCGTTTATTCCTGCGTACGGATTGTTGGCATTGTGGTGGATATTGAAAAACAAATTAAATGCTAGACTAGGCTGGTTAGGCCACGTATTGCGAATGGGAAATATTGTTTTCCTAATGCGGCTCTCTTTGCCACTGCTAACTCGGAATGACGTGGTTGTAAGCGTGGCCAGACTCTGACTTGGCTAAAGCAGATGAAGACTTTAACTGTTAAACTCATCATCATCATCATGAAGCACAAGTCTGGAGCCAGACAAAGTGCCAAGCAACATGAAGCAGGAAAAGCAGATAAGCAAGCGTGTCAAAAAAGGGAAAGCAGTCTAGCGGAATATGCAAAAGCAAATGCGCAAAAGCAGCTTGTTTTTGTAGTTTCATTGCATGTGATTTTGTTTTGTTTTTGTTAAACTAGCTGCGGTTGTGGCCGCTCGTTTCCCAAGTTGAGATCTTTCACAGGTTAATTCGCTTTTTATGTCATACCCTTTTCCATCTTTTTATAATTTTAACATGTCATGGTTGTGTGGTACCTTCTACCCATGTAATGCTGTTCGTGATGGTATAGTTTGCGCTCATGGAACATTGCATCTCATTGAAGTTTCCAATACATGCCCCGCCCCCTAATCGAATTCAATCCCTTGTTGCAATTTTTATCTCATCCTCACATCCTTTATACCATCAACTCTTGTATCACACTTTGCTGAAACAGTTGGATATAAACAGCCAAACACAACCTATGTCGATAACTAGTGTCTCTAGAGAGCGGTTCTGGTTGTTGCATGTTAGGGACATTAGCTGAGATACACGCGGTCGAAACAGAGCGTTGGAAATCGAAACTTGTCTTTAAACAGCTTGCTACGACGGTATGCATCTAGCATTGACGGTCCGAGGTTCTTTAGAGACAGCGGTTGTGAGGTTGACGTGTGCTTTGGAAGTGTGTTCCGATGAGTAGGTGACGACAAAAGCGTGTGTAGTAATGTGGGTCATTGACGTGATTGAACGTAGGTTACCTACACAAGTAGAGAAGATGAGGAATGGGAATATGAGCACCAAAATATCTTGGGGGCGATTTCGTTTAGGGAGTCCCGCCGTTAGCGCTTTGGCTTAATTCGCAAGGCAGTTGAGCGAGAGAGGTTCACACCTATTGGAGACCGACAAAGCGGTTCTTACGCCCTTTTTCAGACAGATTTCTCAGTTCTAACATCAAATGAGGTTCTGCTCAGTACGTTGCTCATTGTACTGTCGCTTTCCTCGTACCAGGACACGGTGTAAGGAAACTAGTAATGGTGGTGAGGTTGTATCGAACTTGTGATTGTACCTGATCAACGATCGTGAGTCGTTTGCCCTCTTGTGTTTTTCGCTGATGGGAGAAAGAGATGATCCTCATGGCCTGGAACTCACAGAACTGGTTGAGTTAGGGTTTATCGCTTACCGAGATAAATCAAAACTTTACCATTTCCTTTCGCTTGCCTAACAGTTGACAAGTGGGAAAACGGATACGCACCATCAGTAAATACTAAAAGGTCATCCTTCGCCATCTCTGCTTGAAATACTTCGTGGCGCAATCGGGTTTTATTGAACAACCGAGTCCTGAACCTTTTTCTTATGGAGTACAAGGAATTAATCGATTTGGAAACTTGTGGATCTACGGCAATTCTAAGATATCGGAAAGAAATCAACGCCGATCTTGCATGGTGATTGCTATTTAGCATGGTCAACCTAGTCTGAATCGGGGATTACCGACGCTGAGTTTATTTTCTCGCCATCTTACTGATATTTCTTAGTCAGATTGAAGCACTCGCTTGACGACTTTTATATCGCGGTCCCTTCCGCAATGTTTGTGATGTCCCCTTGCTGTGAAGCTGCATCAATCGCGTTTATGGACAAGTGAATATCTTGGCGCATTACATATATAACGTTTTGAAAAACCATTCAGTATATTTTATTTTAGGGGCGATCTTTAGTTTATAAGGAATGATTGGACAATTACCCAAATGTTTTGACTGGTTCAACCGACATTGACCACTGAGTGTGCAATTTGTCGACCCTACTGCGCGTCGATGTCTGCGTACGATTGATATCTGCATGTCCGATATCCGAATGTGATTTTGCGGTTAGCAAACAAACAAAAACAATCATTGACTCTTGCTAAAGAACGGTGCTGTTGGATGATATGGGTTTTGTGCCAAAGCAATGTGGTAGCCTATTTATACTATGATATCCGATTTGTGTTTCGCTGATCGCACCCCCTGCACTTACACTCAACCGTCGGTGTTTATTCTTTGTTCGCGTAAGGCATCAAGGCTGATCCCTTCGGTCATATTTTATGCTTCATATGTTTTTATTTGCACGTATTTACCAGTTCAAATTTGTCGTCGGTGACAAGATGATCAAGTGAAGACCTGTCTGTCAACTGCTAAGTTGACTGGCCATCGGTAGTGAGCTGCATGCTGAAACAGGCTGGAGTCTCACTACCATTTCTATTTTCTTTCTCATGTCTATCTAGGCCTGGGCAACCTGACAGTATCTCAGCCCACGTTCAGTCTCTGACTGTACCGCACTTTGCCTGGATCAGGCTTGTTCTTTCATACATACATACGGCGTTCGAAGGCGTTGGTTACCGATCTGCAACGATCTCGCCGCCGATTGTCGCGCGTGGGCTGTCATAATTTTGAGACATCAATGAAGCCAGCCGCATAAAATCAGTTTACAAAGATGCAATACTTCTATACTACGCTGCCAACTTTGTACCCAATCGATTTCCGCTAATGATGCGCTCCATGCGTGACTACGCTGAACCACTACCAAGCCCTTATTTCCGGTCCAAGGCAACGTCACCCTATATCTGCCCATGTGAAGTCTAAGACTATGTGTGGCACCTTGTATGGATACAAGCCGTGATCTCATTTTATATATTTAAACGCTGTTACTTCAGTTTAGATCTCCTCGTGTTTTTCACCGTTGTGTTGAGACTGCTCGGCACCAACTCACACCTTTATTGCTTCCCAGGCGATCCGAGCAACCACTTGTCACCGAGCAGCTACGCAAGGCAGCTAAACTTCGACAATACGCCAAGTACTCTCGTGCCGTGTTGCAGTTCAATTGGCCTGATGGTGTAGTGTTGCAAGCTTGTTTCGGTCCTCGTGAAACGGGTAAGCGTTCATCCAGTTGTTTGTTTAATTTTTCGGTTTGAAACGCTTTTTTGTTCGCTCTTTCAATCCCAGCCTACGGATGTCACCTATTCCGCCACCGGATGTATACAGTCTTGTACTCTGGCAAGGTACCGCAAACTCTCAAAGGTTTGACATGAATCCGCCTAAGTATAGTGTTGCTCCATTGGCTCATTGATGTTGTTTACCCTCATCCGGTGGAGACAGTAAGCTGTGAAACAAAGTTTGGCCACTCAGACACTGTTCATCACTTGTTGTTGATCTCATTCGGTCGATCCGTGGATGACCATCACAAAAGCATGACGGCTTCATACTTCACAGCGTTTCGAAGGATTAAAGAGTCCGATTAGGGAGGAACTATCTCTCCCGCAGTGCTAATTTTAATTAATTTAATTTTGTGCGACTATCTCCTCCTGGAGGATGAGTCGGCTTCAATGAAGGTTCTTGGGGATTTGGGTACAAAGCGGCGTCCCCAGCACCACTCGGCGTTTGTTCGAGTCAGCTTCTCTAGCCCTTGCACAACAAAGTGCGACCTGTAAGGCAGCAGGGAGTTGCCAGAAAGAGGTGGTCTACCAGACTCTGTTCCAGGTTTTTCCTCAGGGTTTTCTCCCGCAGTGCTAACCGTGCTTAGCAGTACTAGGTGTCCGTTGCACGCTGGCGGTGTACTCAACGCTGAACAGCCAAGAGCAGTGTCTGGTCTTCTCTGGCTTGCAGACGACAATTTATACAGTACCTCAATGTCAAAAGCTTTCATGGCTCTTTTGCGAACGTCTTTGTGCAGTATAGATCACTAGATGAATTGTTATTCAACAATTGGGGCCTTTGGCTTATTTTGGTCACCCTTTTAACGGCCCTGATGCGATCTAACGCTCTATCTACACTCTATGTTTATCTGCATTGTTGATGATTGCGTTGGTGTTGCTTTTCAAAGATGGCCTCACCAAACTTCTCGACCCGTAACCGTTACGTATTTGGCGACACATCGAATGGGGCCGTCTGAAGAACTGTTTGTCTACCGGAAAAGAGGATGGGATTGCCCTGGAACTACGTGGCTTCTGCGGTGTTCAAAGTCGAAAGCTGTGCTGCGTAGCGATCTGTGATTAGATCGTTGCCTACAGACACTTGAGCGTCACGGATATGCAATCTGTGCAGCTAACACCGTGCTAAATTGATTTGCCATCGCTAGTGAGCTCCATGCGAAAACATATTGGAGTCTCACTACTATTTCTATTTACATTTTCTGTCTTCAGTTGGGCGGCGTATCAGTATCTCAGCCCATGTGCAGTCTATGACTGTGCGACACTTTGCCTGGATCAGACTTGTGCTTTCATACCATACCATACATTTGAAGAAGGTTATACAACTTCTGGAACTGATCACTCGAAACTAAAATTGTCCGTATACGTTTATAAATGCACACCTCGGTCATCATTGGTTTATGTTCAGCACTGTTCAATTTCTAAGTGAACAACCCGGTCATTCGAACCCATTTGTGTTTGCCCTCTTGCTCTCTAAAGATTATTTTCACGTTTCAATGTCTCCACCAAGGGATATCACTATACACCAAAGCTACCACCACCGTCAATTTTTATCTTCTCCAACAAATGTGCACGTTGAAGATGATTTTGAAAATGTTGATCGTGTAAATCTGGCATTTTTATCTTTTAATTCAAGGCTGTGAATTGACGGAGGTTTTTCTAACGTTTTTTTCTAGTTGCATCATTGTATGCTTTGGTACGGGAGTATTTGTGCAATCCACGTCTTGAATTCCGTCTCTGTGAGTTTACTTCTTCGGTTGCTTTTTATTTCCATTTTCTCAACGATGGGACGTTCTTTTTCGCTTATTTGTACCGGATTTGGGCTGCTACACATGGCCAAACTACAACTATTCAATCCGTTCATAAGCTTTCTTTCTGGCTAGATGTGAGATACCCCTCAGCGTCCTATCACATGGGGTATCACTTCTTCTCATTTCAACTCCATGCTGTTATCCAGCATGTTGAAGCTTTCACCGATCGAAGTAGACGATTCATCCACCTCTCAGCCATGTGCTTTTATTCGCGCTTGTCGCTTTTGTATGTCTCTGCGAAACGTGTCTCATCCGATTGAACTCGACCTTGAATGCACATTTCAGCCATTTTGTTTTCATTTTCGCTTGTTGGCGTTGTATATCCCTCCTGATCGAGTGCTCCCCCATGATGGAAAGCGACCGTGGATATTTCTGTCAACTAACTTGTTTATACTGTTTCAAGCGCATGTGGATCCTGATCTTACTGTCCCTACCTGATGAGTGCACGAAACCGGTCGAGGGGTGTGAGTGTGTGATGGAAATGCATGCAAATGAATATTTTGTATCTTGTGTTTCCTTCGTGCTTGTCAATTTAGTTATGACTATTGAGCGCGTCTTCTCGTTCGATGTCGACCCCTGGATATACCTGTGAACCATCTTTTTGTTTTGTTTTGTGATGTTCGCAAGGTCGAGCAAAATCTACTCGGTCATGGCTGACGACTGCTCTACAGAACAGATTAGCCAAATCTCTGCACCTTACCGCAGCGTTCTGTTGACCATTCAGATGGATTGCACAGTGAAATTCGTGTATTGTGTGCTATGGAAATTCGAAGCAGACTTCCTTACGTCAATCGTGCTTCTTTGAGCGGGTAACTTGTTGTTAACTGATGAGCAGTTTCTTGGAAATCACATCGTGAAGCCGCAATGCTTGATTATGGTGAAAACTCATGAGCATTTGATGCGTTGGAATGTGTGCAACGCAGTGCACTGTTTTTAACTGGTTTTCATTGGCTGCGTATTTCTCGTTATGTATACTACCTTACTGCTTTTATTGCGTTAGCAACATGATGATGAATCTTTATTTTCCAGTCCTGAGCCCACCAAAGATCTTCTTGAAAGATTTGTCACAATCGTTGTTAGATGTGAGTTTTGGTTTGCTTTCATTGTGTCGCATCCTCGCATCGTCTTATTGTTTATTCATCATTGGTCACCACGATTTCAGTGTTCCATGCCAAGAGTGACATCGCATTTTCAGGGCTAACGTTTTATGCCCAAATGGTAAATGCAATATTATGTAGACACAACGGCCACGTTAGTATTAGGTGACGAATGAATTGTTTTGAAGGAATTCAGGTTTATTATTCTACCTGAATTTCTGCCAATGGTTTTGCTATCTGAAGCCACTCACTGTCTATCCCGGGATTATTCACGGCGTTATGAGTAGTGCTGCGTGCGAACCTCGCGAGTTGTGATCTCTGCAAGAATGTATGATTCCGTGATATCGACCAATCTCTCCTCGAGTTTCACCTTATCCATGTTTCGCAATCTAATGTCCACGTTCCACGCATCAAAACGATCGTGGCATTTCTGGTCTTTTTCCTTGATCATCTTAAAGTGGAGATGCCTTTGAATACTGCTTTCAGTCGGTGCGCAAATGCAACAAATCAACACTAATCAGTATCCAGGGTATGTTTTTCGGGTTCGAAGTTACACTGAACGTCTCAAGTCTAATGTTTAGTGCACCATCGCCATGTCACAGTTACGGTACCCGCCGTTGGTATGATGGTATGAAAGCATAAGTCTGATCCAATCAAAGCGTCGCACAGTCAGAGACTTCACGTGGGCTAAGATACTGTCAGGTTGCCCTTGCCTAGACAGATATGAAGGGGTAAATAGAGATGTTAGCGAGACTCCATCGTGTATCAGCATGCACCTCACTACCGTTGGCGAATCAATTTAGCACGATATTAGCCGCACATCACAGAAATACTGCACGATTGCACATCCGTTGGTAAACCAATGTGGATTATACGCGCTAGGCCTGTGCTCCCTGCCCAGTGTCTTAGCCACGTGAGGTGTATGGCTGTGCGGTACTTTGTGATTTCATTCATACATCATACACTCGCACCTTAGATTTCTATTTCGAAGTGTAGCGAATATCACTCTATCGTTGATGCAATTTCATCTTCCGCTCTCTTTTCATCATTGTTCACAATACCATTTCAGGCCGATCTTGTCCCAATGGCAAGAGTCTATTTCTCATCCTCTCCAAGCTCAAATGCGTGTGATGGTAAGTGCTCCGAGTCGGCAGACATTTTTATACTTGCCCCATACACCGCACTTTTCGTGACTCCATGCTTTATGCTTATTCAAGCACGGAGTTCATCATTTTGAATAGTCTATCCGTGTTTGCATCTGTTGTTAGGTGATTCCATGATTGTCCCCTGCTTCGTTTTTTGTCAAATGGCTTCTATACTTACTTTGTCGGCCGACACCTCGAGCTCACTCCATTAAACGTTAACCACCTCAACCTCCTCCTGTTTCCTATCCCGATGTGTGCTACTTTCTGAGCACACCTCGCTCAAAATTAACCACATTCACCTTCAAGTCCACCAATGCAATAAAACGCCCGCTAGTCAAGTATTTGTTACGTAACCGAGCCAAAATAACCGCACGCCTATCTCCATCTATCGAGCCAATTTGGTAACCTCGACGTCCGTGCAGACTTTCACATCGATCTGGTTTCGTTCAGATCCTCGCCACGTTTAGTCCCCTGCCGAAATAGCTGATGCTACCCCCCGTGTTTTCCTGCCTTCACCCAGGTCCTCATTTTAACCGTTCTTTTACATTTCTTCCGTAAGCCAACTTCTTCTGAGTCTGCTTGTCTTCTTGATGCTATTTGGTTTTGTGTTGTCTGAGAAGCAGTTCCCGGTTCAAAAATCTAGTGTTGGTATTTCTGAGATAGCTCCCAAGGATATGAAGAATGCGATAACCGGTAACTTGACCACCTCTGGTATAAGTGATAGGTTTAGGTGTTACACTCATCTTTTTCTCGCTTGTTGGCCATGCTATTCATCTGGGATTCACCCCATACCGTAGACAGCGTCTCATCCACCCTAATCCATGAGAATAAAATGAGTAGCTTTGCAAACACTGTTTTGCTTCCTTCGTTGAAATACGCAGAGTGGCGCCATTTTCCGCTTGGTACAATGAAGTGTTCCCTATTTCCTGGTACTCAATGGGACTAGCTATTTTTTCTCTTTCTCATCAAGCCGTTGTGTTGTATAGGGTCGAGTTTCATGGGTTTCTTTAGCACGACGTTTTGTAACTGATGTAATTTCACCCATTGTTCATGGTGCTGTTTGTCGGAGTCATTTTTCCTACCAATATCGGTGGTGGATTGGGTGATCGACTAAAATGTTGGTTCCGTGTTGCTATGTGCCCATGAAGGTTCGTTGAGCGTAAATTCCGGTTTCAGTTGGAACCCGTGTCTATTCTTGAATGTCTGAAGATTTAATTTCCCGTCTTCATCGGCAAATAGCTGTCCTTACTTCTTGAGTTTGTACCTTATTCCGCGTCCTAAGATTCTTTGTGTTAAGTACACTTTTAATGTGTCGTTTTATTTACCCCAAGTTCTTCGCGATGATTGTCTGTGTAACGCCACGGTCGAGAATTGTTCAGAGGCCCAGCGCGTTGTCGCGTCGTTGTGAGTAATTTTTATTATTATTCTTTGTATTGTAAATACCTCTGTTTTTGTATTTGGGTAAAGCGGGGTCATACTTTGTGAGGCAACATCGCGATTAGTTTACAAATAAATGTCAAGTTGTAATTTAAATATCGATACATTTATGGAGTTTGCCACTTCTGCGGGGCGCGAATTCCGACTAAAACGGGCACAAAGTTCTCTGGGATGTCCAGGTTACAACCGTAGTCTCGTATCTTGTTGAGAGTTCGAATTCGAAATATATTATCCGAGGAGTGGGAAAAATATTAAGTTCTTTGTCTGCGAGTTCTGGGGCTCAATCTTCTACACGCTCCAACGTATGGCAGATTTTCCAAACCGCCGGGAAGCTGAAAAACACAATTAGAGTAACGGTCTGGAATCAAGATATCCTTTTTGATCCAGTGTTTCCAGACCTGGAAAGCCTCGTCCCGAACAGCGTGTTTATGTGTGTTTATCATTAAAGGAAATGATCCCCTATAGCTGACTTAGCAGATGAGAATCCTGGTCGTATACAACTGCACATTGTAGACCATCTTTTCAACCACGGATCCAGACATCCAGTTCCTTTTCGGGTGTTGAGATTGGTGTTTAAGCGTACCCGACCATATGTAGCAGTGATCGTGGCTGATATGCATCTTTGTTATTTTTCTAATATAGAACTGCGATTCTGTATTTAAATACCGTTGTTTGTTATACTTGACAATGCGTTCAGCGTTTAACTTTGTTGACCATTTATCGTCTGTTTCAAGACTCAGTGAACGGAATCTTATCGCCTTCTTGTGATGACAACAAGCAGCTAGAAACAGGTTAGGTGTGGTCAACACCACTCGCCCATTTCCTTTGTGATAGCGTGGGTTCCTTAATCTTATTTGTATGCTATTCATCTGTGTAAGCGTTATTATATACCTCAAGCATTCATATGTGACATCAATGGGTTATTATGTTCGCTCTTGATGACATTTTATTTCATGTCCCTCCTTGTAGATTTACAAAGACCAAAACTTCCGAAAACGTGCCTACTGATGTTGTGACCCCATCAGCAGGAAACCCATCGAACGCCCCGAAATGGTTCAAATTGGGTTAGTCCCTTCCACTCATCAACTTTAATTGGTGGAGTCTCTAACTCGTGTATGAAATGACCGGTCAACTCATACAGCATATTGTTGAACCGTCTCGCTACAAGTTATCTATTGTGATGTCAGATTGTCCACCAAAAGTGCTCCAAGCCATATTTTCTGTCGATCGCGTTTCACTTTCTTACTAACATGTCTAGACTCTATGTGCGAAGTCTGATAATTGCTTGTAGCTTCTTGTTATTGTCGGTGATAAACAACGTTGTGATCTTCTTGTCAATGCGAACTTTACTTAATTGTGTTTGTCTGCTTGCAAAGCAAAAACCGCAGGTCTTTGCAAGCCTCTAACTTGGGTGACAAACGGAACGGATTATTTTCAAGTGTCCTGTTTGCAGACGTACGATATAAATGGGAACTTGGTTTCTCTGTGCAGTAACGTACACTCGTAGTGAGAAACTCTCTTTTGCAACATGCTTCGTATCCTTTGCACTTGCCTCAATTTTAAGCCAACTTCCCACTTATTATCAGCGAGCACATTATTTTTTGCTGGTCCGCTTGCCAAACATCCTGCATATTGTGCACGCTAAATGCCTAATGATTTACTAGTTTAATTGTTCAAGAAGAAAAAATAGTAACTCTTTCGTTGACCTAAAAGCTCATTTACATGCATCTCCATCACACACACACCCCACGACCGGTTTCGTGCTGTTTGCGCTCATCAGGTAGGGACAATTAGATCAGGATCCACATGCGCTTGAAACATTATTCAAATTTTCAGCGAAACTTGTCAATTTAACCACACTAAGTGCAAGTAAAAAATTTTTTGTCCTGCTACCAGCGGCATTGTAATACTGCTAGCGTTTGGAAAAGAGTAGAGGAAATTTGACTATCATTAATTTCAAATCAGGTTTACCATGTTTCATTATTCTTTTTCGGAAAATTTTTTGACTTTCCATCCACTTCAATGTAATTTTTCAGCATCCGTTAGGAGTTAAAAAGCATTGGAGAAAGTCTAACATTGTCTCTTTAACCCGCCAACACACACAAAACGAGAAAACCATTCATTTATCTTTGTTTTGTGATTTTTCATGAGTGGAAACGCAATTCAATGACGTGCTAGCTCTTCCATATCTTGTACACACCCTACCGTATGCTTCAAGCTTCACATCACCTTTCAATGCTCTCTCACAAAATTCATGCAGCTCAATCTTGTTGGCGGTTTCATTATCATCAATAAGTGCCAGTTTAAAGCTATCAGTCGAAAGGATGATGGGCTCCGGTTTTAAAAAAATTCGGCATTCAATTTTTTCCTGCTAGTGTTCTATTTAGTATGTGAATCTCTCGGTTTATGTGGCTGATCATTTCATCGTTCAAATCAGAACGGTTCCCATCTTGATTGCAGTTGCTAGCTCTCTAGTACTTTTTCTCTATTTCACGCATACGTGCGCGAGTTAGGGTGTTCAGATAAACAGGGTAGCGAGGATTAACTTGTGGACGCCTTACTGAAAAGTGGAGTCGGATTGACTGTCTCCCTGAAGTTCGTTGGCGCGATTTTCATCTTATGATTCATTAGCGGTAGTCCGGTCATACATTGTAGAATACGTTACTGGCACAATGGAAACCAATGTCACCTAAATTTGCGCTATGAAACATTTCTTAACTTTACCTCCCGATTAATTTGTTCTTCTATCCGTTTATCCGCAATGCTGCTGTTCCATTTTCAATGGCATTGTATTCGTTATGTCATTTTATCCTCCATTTCAGGTAAATAATACCGTCAAGTTTTCCAGCCGGGACTCCGTCGTTTTTCGTTACATCTTCACTTGAATTTATTACAGATTTCAAAATACAATGTGTCTTTAACCACTGTTTTATTAAACGCATGTTGTAGGGTTAATTGATGATTGTGTAATGCAATATAGGACTAAAGGACCGTTTAGGCTGAATTTGTATCAAATTTCGCTAAGTTTGCATTGACGAGAATATTGATACTGCTTAGCAAGAAGATTCCTACCCGTCTACAGAATCAGGCAAAATACAAGCGCGTTAGTTGGAATGTCACCCTGCTAACTTTTGCTGAAGCATAACACGAGAACAACATTCAACCTCATGTTACCCGCAAAACATGTGGCAATGCATCAAACCAAGGGAAGTTAGATGCAAACGACGTGACGAGTCCAGATGCGTCACAATTGGAGAAAAGGTCCTGGCCCAAGATTGCGGAGGTCAAAAAATCAGGTGGACCCCAGGGATCTTCGGTAACATCTAAGGACATGTTTGCTACGAGATAACTATTAGAAAAAAACAACTGGATTGGACATACGAATCAGCTACAACTATCAGTCCTGGATCAGAGGAACGAACATATGCACGAAGTCGTACGTGCCGTGCGGTCGCATTATTTTGTGCCGCTGATTATCAAGATATACTTTTTTAACAGTTACACGTTCGTGGATATTGTACATTGTTGAAATACCCTGGGAAGTCAGCATTCTGGATGTACCACTTTCGTAGCGGTACTTGATAATACCTGCAAATTCGGATTTCTCGTATTGGATCTACTCGTGCAACGCAGTTAATACTCTTCAAGTCTTCAAAAGGATTAACTTCATCGGAAAGAATCAAGATTTTATGGTGAAAAAAGCAATCGCTTAACATGTACCATTGGATGACAGCTATAAAAAATACAGGATTCAAGCGAAATTATAATGAGGTGTTTGGTTTGTGTGGGTTCATATGGAGCCAATAAGTTTCGATTTGAAATCAATGATCGTTGGAGCGTTCACAATATCCTGTGATAGTGAATTCCAAAGTAATGACGTCTACAATCGAGTCTTGATTGCGGTATAACGAGACAACTTGAGTGACTCCGTGTATTATTAAAGGCGAACTAACTTTTTTCAAATCGCGGAGAGGGTGATTTTCCATCCGCAGTATTTTGTATTTATGGATCATATCTCACATTTGTGTAAAATCGGTCAATATCAGCATTGTCATTTGCTCTTGGTATGAGATGTGCTGCATGCAATCAAGTAGCTTTGTCGCCCGGTGGTAAATCACGGGATCATGTATTTTATCGTCGGATGGATGTAATTACTTAAAATGCGGGGAAGCGTTTTAGGAGAGAACCGCCCAAGTATTCTCCTCGGTTTACCCCGTTGAATACTTTCTGGCAATGACTATTCGGTCTCAGGTTATTAGTAATCCAGATACGGAGATCATTCTCAGTGCTGGTCGAAGTCAACAATTCATGACCAAAATTATATGTATGCTTGTATTGCCGGCCAAGTTGGAACATTTTGCATATACGTTTGTTGAATGGAATCTGATTTATTTGAGACCAATAATACAAGGCATTCAAATCCACTTTAAGCATCAAACGATCTTCAATGGATCTGTTTTGCTTCCATATTTTTTCATCACAAAATAGAACCACCTTGCATCGCACTACTTGCGCAATAACATTTACGAATAACAAGAAAAGGATAGGCCCGATGATTTAACATGGTTAGACGCCGATGCTGACATTGATTGTTTTTTATAGAACACCATCAATGCGGTCTCTCACAAGAAGATCGGTCCGATAATCCATTATCCACGATAATAAGAATCCTGGTGTCCCAGATTGCACAGCTTCTGTTGAAGCAGGCTGTGATTGTCCTTATCGAATGACTTTGTGATACATAAATATACCATATAACGGAGTATTTTAGGTCTAGTGTGATGAGTAAATTTGACAGAGAAGTTCTGTTTCGACGAAAGCCATGTTGCGCTGCTGATAAAAGTCTTTTAGTTTCAAGGTGACTCACGATAAACTCAGTTAGGATGCCTGTTATTTAATTCGTCGGAACGACAGCCACCATTGCAAATTGGTGTTATCACACCAATGGTACGCAAACATCGCGAAGACTCCGGATGAAGACCTCCGCGAGACTGTATGAAAGCTGTCAATAACATGCCCGAAGAATATTAGGGGTAATGTTGTCCCCACTCGAGGATTTCTTCGTATTTAGTCGCCGTATATTTCGTTCACACAACATGTTGGTCAGTTTCTGGTTAACCTTTAGGTTCTAATGTGTTTGATAAGCCATGATGCAATAATTGCTGTTTCGGGCAGAACACTTGGGAGTAAAAGCTCTCAAGAGCATCCACTGACGTTTGAACTATAGTAGTCATTCTTTGTCATGAACATGAAAATTCATGCGATTGTGATGAACATCCATGGTCGAAATCGATCGAAGTAGGCCAACAAAAACAACCTCGGTGGGAAAGACAACGAACACAAAATGTTCGGGATCAAGCAGGTTCAAGGAGTATTATTCTGCTCGACGTTCCAGAAAATACTGAGGCCACTGCTTTTATTGCAACATGTGAAGCCTGTATATTTCGAAGCAACTGAACGTGCACAATTTCATTCAATGGTGCCTCAGCCCAATCAAGGAATTCGCGATTTTATTCTACAATTATTAATTCAGGCAGCGAAATACGACTTCGGTGACTTGTTAGAAATGCAATTGAAGATCGCCTAATCGCTGGAATAAATGACAGTGTTTTGCAAAATGAGCTCTTGAAACTGCCAAAACCTTCTTTCAAATATATTCGAGCCCATTGTGAACAGTGTCAGGATGGGCGTGGCAACGACAGATTTGTCGCCAGCAGAAAGTTCTGTCATGTTTAATACACATAAACGTGAAAGAGCAAAGAATGATATAGCAGGTCAACAGCTAAAGTATTGACCGAATTATCAACGTGTTACTGATTACCATTTGAATTCAATCAAAATTGGGAAATGTGCGTCATGCGGCTGACTGCACTCACGCCAAACTTGCCGATTCCGTCAAGCCAGATGTCACGAGTGCGGAAAAACTGGTCATATTCAATCCGTTTGTATGGCTTGAATGGAACCTCAGTGGGCGCAGTGCGATCGTGCGTATCAACGGGTAGATTCACTGGTTATTGATGCTTATGGTGGCGTACTGTGAAGTTCCGTCCTCAGGCCACTAACTTTCTTGGTTTACATCAACGACCTACCAGAGAAGATTTCATGCAAGGTGATTCTTTTTGCTGATGATATTAAACTTTGGGCGCGGATAAAATCAACTTCGGACAGTGTACATTTGCAAAGTTATTAAGATGCTGCTATTAAATTACCAAAGATACAAGGTGTTGCAAATTGTTAAGCTATTCTAGCACCAATATCACTTTGGGCATACGATTTGGAGCAGGACTGAGACGAAAAGAAATCTTGGCGTCTGGGTTTGTGCTAACCTATTTAACATTCGCCATTGTGAGGTCATCTATAAGCGTACTTCAAAGCTTCTAGGTATTCGTAGCAGGAATTTTAGAATCTTCTCGCCTTGATCGTTGCTCACCATCACGAAAACCAACATAATTCCAATCGTGGAGCTTCGACTCCGTGGTAAAACATGGTATAATATCGTGCAACCAAACTCGCATTGGGTTACCGGAAACAAACGTACGAGGATCGATTTCAAAAACTGAAACTCCCTACTCCCTTTCAGGGAAGCCTTCAGAGTGATGTGTCACAAACATACAAAATAATAAATACTCCACATCATCCTTTAAAAACAATAAAAAAACAATGAAACAATAAATAACGTGAGTCACAACATACTAACTGCCATTGAGAAAAACTACAAGTACCCCATTACCGAATTAGCCGTCGCTTATATTTTTATTCTGAACGTGTTGGTTCCCTTTGGAATTTCATACCCAAAACTGTTTTCATCGCTCCAATTGTCTGAACATTCATTCGAAATTTACACACTCGCTTGTTCAAGGATTTATGGTTATAAAAGTTATTACTTTACAACACCACAGGATTACGGTATGAATAAAAACATGAAAAATACAATAGTATAAAAGCTATAGATAATATCAAATGTAAGGCTCACGAAAGTTATTCTTTTGCATATGTAAGTCCAATTTCGCTTTAAACGCCGCTAGGCAAGGAGAGTCCACCACATGTTGGGGAAGGGACTTCCAAAGAAATATAGCACGTACAGTGAAAAAATGGCGCTGACAATCAACACGTGAACTTGGAACGTGAAGGGATAAGGTATGTCCGCGTGTCACTTTCCCATCACACACATCGAGCAAGTGTTATAGTGGATGTCCTTTGGTAGACACAATTCTATAAGTCAGAATAATATCGCGTCGTATCCTCCTTTGGGTAAAGTCGCATAGACCCAGACGTCACAATCTTTCGGTATACGGAACATTGCGAAGACCCATCACTAACTTTGTTCCTCTATGATAGATTTTAACGAAGAAAGCAATGTCTTTTCGCACCCATGGTGCCCGGACCTCTACCGCATACTCCATCGTAGGGCGAAGGCAGACATTCATTATACTTGGTAACGTTGCCAGAGAGAATCTTCCAAATATTCTTCGAAAGATACCTGTAAGAGACATGTTAAGTGTCATGTAGCTTTGAAATTCTTCTTCTTCCTTTCTAATTCCGACTTTTATAAAATACTGATTTTTGTGTCTTGAATTTGGTTTTGTTTATTATTTCTTTATAATTGAGATGTTATACCTTGCTTTTTGTAATTGTCTTATTGGGAATCTTTTTTTTCACATATTTGGTGAACCTTTTGTTTTAATTCATTATTTATGCAATTGTCGGACATTGTTGTTGAATTTGGTTGCCATTTTGGGCACTTGGATTTTGACACCAATTTGGGTGTCTAGTATTTGATAGACATTTTTGACGGTAATTTTATCCCTTTGCGTTTATAATTTGGCAGTCTATCTTGTCAGCATTGGCTGAATTTATTGTTGTCATTTGGAACATTTGAGCATTTTGGCTCATATCATTTGTACAACCCGGTACAGTTGAGGTTTGTCAATTGTTATTTTCTATTCATCTTGTTAATAGAACCGTAGTAAACTCGAATCATTGTTTTGAATTGTCGAACTAAGAAACGGGTGGTCTACGCGTCAAACAGTGACTTCAGTCGTTACAGTTCTCAACTCGGGTTGTTCTATTTGGAGAAACAGAAAATTGAATTGCTCAATTGGAAACGGTCAATTTGGATCGTCTGCCTGTTTGAACGAGGATCAACTTGGATCTTCGTGCCGCCATTCTGTTCTGTTTCCTTCTCGTATTTGTCTCGGAGAAAATACTATGTGGTTCGTTGCAATCAAAGCAGTATTCAACTTGTTCGATCTACTGCTGAACTTCGTCCTCAGAATTGCGTAAATCTGCGCGGATTCGAAAATTAAAGCTCGATTCTTTTCGAGAATTTTGTTGAATACCTGGTGACGTTCATTTATTTTGTGTTTCAAAATCATTATTGTACATCTATGATGCCTGAACGTTTAGCAAGGTTAGTGCGTGGTTCGGTTAGGTCCCTAAAGGATGGCGCAGACAATTTCGAGTCTCCATCAGTTGGTAGACATGTACTCGACTGTAACTGTGCACCTTCTAATCGGGCACTTGAATTGGAGCAAGATTTAGCGAATGCTAATGCTACAATCTTGAAATTAACTCATGGCACCTGTCATAAAAGAACATCAGGTCTACCTTGTCTTGTGGCCCACTCAGTGTTAGATGAGTTATTGGAAGAGGCCCGACGATTGATTGGCCAGTCAGAAGGCTTCGCGATCCTTGCTTCGTCAATACATAAATGTCAGGTTGCCCTCACTTTATTGGAGTGCCAGGCGGTTTTGAATGCAAGTGACACTTTGGAGTATATTGTGCATAATCTACCGGCTGTGTTCCAGCAACAGTGTACTGATCTGAAGAACGCTATATACTGCGAGAAATTAGAAATTACGTTTCAGCAACTCACAGACTTTGTGGCTCGTCGAGCTCCTATTGATTGGAGTCGATTTGGTCAGTTGTGTAAATGTTGCCTAAAAGATACAATAGCAAAGCCTGTTAGCTTCGTTAATTGCCAAGAAATGGTTTCTGTTGATGTAAAATTAAAAAATTGTTCAAGTTTGTGTTGTCGGTTGTGCTCAGGAAGCTGAGCTACCTGACAGAAAATTAGCTCAGTTGCATTTTGTGATTGAATTTTCCGACACCAATTCAGATACGATGGAGAGTCAGCCTGGCACACCTGACACCTATTTAGCCCGAATAAATAGTAAGCCTGGTTCACGTGACACTAAATCAGCCGTAATTGGGGCGACAGATGGTAGCCATGACAATCCATATGATTGGAGTAAAGTGTTCCTTTGTGTACCTGAAGAGCCATTTGTGTTTCAAACTCATGATACACTAATTATATTTTGCAGATTAGCTTTGTTTAATTGGCGCGAGATGTCTCTGTTTGTGGATGAAATACACAAGGCTCGCTCAGGTTGGATAGCATACACAATCTTCTTGTTTGAGAGAGTGGCAGAACCGAAGGACGTGGTGGGTCTTAGTCTTACAAACGTTTTCCCTATAAAAGCCACATGTGTCCAGTGATGGTGATGCGACATGGCGTGTGTGACTCGCCACTAAATAAAGTCACTTGCTTTATTCTATTGTGCTTTTTGTTTGCTTTATGGATTTCAGGTTGCAGACATTAGCTAAGTTGATTACACATTTTGACTCCATGGAAGAATTTGGTGGGAGGTGTAAGAGACATGTTAAGTGTCATGTAGCTTTGAAATTCTTCTTTTTCCTCTCTACTTCCGACTTTTATAAAATACTGTTTTTTGTGACTTGAATTTGGTTTTGTTTATTATTTCTTTATAATTAAGATGTTAAACCTTGCTTTTTGTAATTGTCTTATTGGAAATCTTCTTTTCACATATTTGATGAACCTTTTGTTTTAATTCATTATTTATGCAATTGTCGGACATTGTTGTTGAATTTGGTTGCCATTTTGGGCACTTAGATTTTGACACCAATTTGGGTGTCTAGTATTTGGTAGACATTTTTGACATTTTTTTCCCTTTGCATTTATAATTTGGCAGTCTATCTTGTCAGCATTGGCTGAATTTATTGTTGTCATTTGAAACATTTGAACATTTTTGGCTCATATCATTTGTACAACCCAGTACAGTTGAGGTTTGTCAATTGTTATTTTCTATTAATCTTGTTAATAGAGCCGTAGTAAACTTGAATCATTGTTTTGAATTGTCAAACTAAGAAACGGGTGGTTTACGCGTTAAACAGCGATTTTAGTCGTTACAGTACCTAACAATCTGTTTGCCCGTCGATATATGTTCTGGCAGTGCATTGTGCTTTTCAGGTTCCCGCTAATCCACACTCCAAGATCTTTTTCTAACGAGCTCCATGCTAGGTTTTCAGCTCCCAATCGATATGTCCAAGTAACATTCTTGCCAAGATGGAGCATCTTACATTTCTGTATGTTGAATGACATGTCATTCATGACCGCCCAATTCGACACGCTGTCCAAATCCATTTGCAGTTTCTCAAAATTCTCTGCAGAACATATTGGCGTCAAAAGTTTCATGTCATCCGCGAACAGGACCATTTTGGACGATATGACGGGGGGGTAAATAATTTATGTACAGCAGAAAGAGAAGCATGCCTAGCACAAATCCTTGTGGGACTCCACTGGTGGTTTTGAACGTTTGCGATAGCGCTCCGTTAACGTTTACTCTTGCGTCGCGATCTGAGAGATAGTCGCACAACCATGAGATGAGTGGATCACATATTCCTAAACGCATCAGTTTTTGAAGAAGCAAATAATGATTGACTATGTCAAAAGCTTTCGAAATATCTAGGTAACAGACTTGAATGCAAGAACTTCTATCCAACTTCTTTGTCCAGTCGTCTAACGCTATGAGAAGATTCGTTAGACAAGAGCGATGAGATCGAAATCCATGCTGCGCTTGCGAAAACGAATTCCGCGATTCAAAGTGTGCAACCATTCTTTTCGAGACTATACCTTCCATGAGCTTAGCAATAACAGGTAAAAGTGTGACGGGACGATAATTTGCAGCGCCAGATCGGCAACCGCCTTTAAAGATACGTGTTATCACGCCGGACTTCCAATCTTTCGGTACAACTCCCTTAAGCAACGAATAGTTAAACAGGCTTGAGAGCGGTTCACAAAGCTGATGGTGACAGAAACTGAGCACATCCGATGTGATGCCATCCGCTCCTGGGGATTTTCTTACATTTATTTTGAGCAAATGACTTGCAACAATCATTGGAGTTATCGAAATATCGCACAATGTTTCGATTCCTGTTTCGATTGAATACTCAAAACGTTCCACTAAAACCTTTGGCGCGAACACTTAAGAGTAGTAAATTGACAGTGCATTTGTGGTTCTCAACGCTGTTTCAGTGAGTTTTTCACCATTCTGGATGGTAAAAATACCTGGTTTGACTTTCGCTTTCGCGTTCATGATTTTGTATGGTAACAGGGTTGCGTTCC
Organism: Atriophallophorus winterbourni; assembly: GCA_013407085.1. Lineage (NCBI taxonomy): Eukaryota > Metazoa > Platyhelminthes > Trematoda > Plagiorchiida > Microphallidae > Atriophallophorus > Atriophallophorus winterbourni. The sequence continues at coordinate 20,922 of JACCGJ010024557.1, forward strand.
ATTTTTGACAGGAGCATCAATTGGTGCGCTTCCTTATCCTCTCGAATAAATGCAGTCATTTTGTTGCCAAGACGTAGAATTATTGTTGGCATTGTGATGCATCCACGCTCCTCGCTTCAGTGCTTATTACTTTTGGTTCTGCTGCGGACAACAAAACGAAGTTCATGGACGCACCATTTCTGAACGATTTGCGAGTTCTCGTCTATCTTCAGTTTCAGAAAACCTACAGAGTTCGTTCCATTGCGAGTCAGGGCTTCACCAGACATCAGCGCTAAAGAGCACCAAATTGTATCCTCGAGCGTGAATTCTGTCTTGTCTATTAGATGGCACTGGAATCGATTATGGTAATGAAGAGCAACACCACCACCACTTCTCTTCCGATCGCTCCTTATCGAATTCATATTTGGAATTGATATCTACGTTTTAATTAATTGGGAAGAATACCCGTTTCTGTAATGGCGAATATGTCAGGTGAGTCGCGCGAACATATCTCGGTTAGCTCAGCTAATTTGTTTGGAAGGCTTTGTGCATTTGTATATAAACATCTGTAACGTCTGTGACGTGAGTAACGCGTATTCCACCCGTTTCTTAGTTCGACAAATTCAAAACCACAATTCGGATGTTATACGGTACTGTAATTAGCAACAATTACAACAACAATAATTATACAAACCTCAACTGTATAGGAACGTACAGCGAACAGCGGAGTCAAAATACTCCAGAATCAATTATATCAATGCAAACAAGTTCAATGACGACCAAAATTGCCGTCCAAAATGTCTATCAAAGACAAGACACCCAAAAGTGTTGTCAAAATACAAGCCAAATACAAGTGCCCAAAATGGCAATCAAATTCAACAACAATGACCGACAATGGCTTCAACAATGAATTAAAACAAAAGCTTCACCAAATATGTGAACAGAAGATTTCCAATAAAATAATTACAAAAAGAAAGGTTTTATATCAAAATACTGTAGGAAAATAAAACACAAGCAAAATCTATTTCACAAAATTCACGTTTTGTAACCAAGTTCAAAATAAAAGGAATGTTGAAGGGAAAGGAAGAATTTCAAACTACTTTGAACCTTACACCTCCGACCAAATTCTTTCTAGGGCTTAACTGTACAACGATTGTTCGAAGAATACCCTAACGAATTCCGTGCAGCAAATGACTTTATTTAGTGGCGAGTCACACGCCACGTCGCATTGCCATCATTGGACACATGTGGCTTTTTATAGGGAAATAGTTTGCCAGACTAAGACCCACCACGTCCTCCGGTTCTGCCACGGTTCCTTACAAGAAGCTTACGCGCGCATTCCCAGCCGAACGAGCTTTGTGTATTTCATCCTCAAATAGCGACATCTTGCGCCATCTAAACAACTCTAATCTGCAAATTGAAATAAGTGTATCCGGTGTCCGAAACACAAATGGCTTATCGGGTACACAACCGAACGTCTTGCGCCACTCATATGAATAGTCACGCCGACCATCTGTCACCCCCACCCCGGCTGATTCACTGTCATGTGAACCAGGCCTACTATTCGTTTTGGCTGATTTGGTGTCAGGTGAACCAGGCTTAGTCTCCATCTGATCCGAATTAGTGTCGGGAAATTCAGTCACAAAATCCGACTGAGCTAATTCAGTGTCAGGTAACTCAGCTTCCTGATCACAACCGACAACAGACGTTTCATACGCAGGCCCCTGCAAAATCCAACCCAGCAATGTCTTTGTTGCGAACGGACGGCCTCTTCCACCGAGCCGCTGTTCTAACGCCCAGTGTGCTTCAGGAACGTCGCAACCAATCAGCACTGTCAACGGCTGATCATGAACGTCAAATAATTCAACGCCCTTTAAATAATCATAACGTTCACGCAGAGCGCTAGTTGACGATTGGGACACATGCGGCAAGGTTTCTACGGTGTAAGCATTCGAAACCTGAATGACTTCTCCACCATCTGCAGAAAGAATATTTAAGTTCAGACGGGAGCAGTTCATTACTCGTTGATGGCCCAAAGTTGTTAGCGACACCTGAGCAGGGAACTTCGGCATATTGTATTTTTTAACGAATTCATCAAGAATTAAGGTGGCATCTGAACCACCATCCAGGAGCGCTACTGCGTCAATAAGTCCGGACGACGTTTCGATCTTGACAGGCACGGATCTTAAACATACCCCGGCACTTAATGCCGCGTGACTGCAATTGATGTTTGCCGGCGGATTTCTTACCGGTTGATCGTTATGCAGGAGCGTGTGGTGCCGACCGCCACAATTTGCTGCAGTGCATCGAGATCCACTCATACAATTGGCAGACCTATGGAACTGCCGGAGGCATAGGAAACAAGCCGATACCCGTTTGGCTAGATCCCAACGACTCTTTACGTCGAGATTCCTAAATTCGATGCACTGATGTAATTTGTGCGGCCCCTTGCAATTACAGCATTCCAAGCTGTTTATGGATCTGCCAACAAGGGAAGCATTGACATTTCTTCGATCGCAAACATTTGAAGCATGGGCTGCTGAATTCTGCGTCGTGTCAGGGCGACAAAGCTGACCAAATCGACTTCTACCAACTCTTGCCTTACGAGAAACAAACTCGGAAAGTCGTTCAAAGTTTACCTCCGAACCGTCAGCCATAATCGCGTCGGCAGCATCGGCCCACTGCTGCTGTAAGGCTACAGGTAAGCACCTTACAACACCTTCCAAAGTGTTGACCGAATTCAAGTCGGCCTCGCACTTCATTTGTGTCAGCATAATATGGCAATTTTCCATCTTTATTGCCAATTCAGATAAACCATCTACCTTCTCCGAAAGCGTTCTGGCTTCTCCGAACAATTCATCAAGTGTAGACCGAGCAATGACATGCGGTAAACCGAACAAATCTCGCAGTATGGTTTTGCTCGCATATAACCCTCAGTGGGTTGCAGCATGACGCAGGCATCAATAGCTTTACGAGCCTTATCACGACAATAAAACATCAGATATAATAATCTTTGTGCCGGGTCCGTAAGCCGCGATTCAATGTAGCATTCAAATTGCCTCATAAATTTCCAATAGTCAATTGGATTACCATCAAAGTATGATAATTCAACTTTGGGTAGTCCGAGGCTGATATTCATTAAGGGCTGCAATTTGGTTGTTGTCGTCCCGCTTCGTTCTGACCTGCTGCCCTTTCCAGCTATCAAATTGTTCTCCTCTAGTTCTCTCTTTTCCCGTTCCAAGCGCTCTATCGTGGATCTAGCTACGGATAGCTGCTGCTCTAAATCCAATGCGCATTGAGAAGCTGTATCTATGCCCTCTGGCTTATCGCACTCAGTCAATGCTACCTTAGAAGCAACTTTAGGCATATTATACAAAAGGATTCTAAGGGATAAAAAGGAAACAAAAAAGGGACGTCACCAATATTCTAAACTTGATCGATTCGCGAATCTTCAACTGCACTTCTCGCCAAGTTCGAGAAGAATCAAATTCCAAGTTGAGTACTGTAACGTCTGTGACGTGAGTAACGCGTATTCCACCCGTTTCTTAGTTCGACAAATTCAAAACCACAATTCGGATGTTATACGGTACTGTAATTAGCAACAATTACAACAACAATAATTATACAAACCTCAACTGTATAGGAACGTACAGCAAACAGTGGAGTCAAAATACTCCAGAATCAATTATATCAATGCAAACAAGTTCAATGACGACCAAAATTGCCGTCCAAAATGTCTATCAAAGACAAGACACCCAAAAGTGGTGTCAAAATACAAGCCAAATACAAGTGCCCAAAATGGCAATCAAATTCAACAACAATGACCGACAATGGCTTCAACAATGAATTAAAACAAAAGCTTCACCAAATATGTGAACAGAAGATTTCCAATAAAATAATTACAAAAAGAAATGTTTTATATCAAAATACTGTAGGAAAATAAAACACAAGCAAAATCTATTTCACAAAATTCAAATTTTGTAACCAAGTTCAAAATAAAAGGAATGTTGAGGGGAAAGGAAGAATTTCAAACTACTTTGAACCTTACTTTTGGTTCTGCTGCGGACAACAAAACGAAGTTCATGGACGCACCATTTCTGAACGATCTGCGAGTTCTCGTCTATCTTCAGTTTCAGAAAACCTACAGAGTTCGTTCCATTGCGAGTCAGGGCTTCACCAGACATCAGCGCTAAAGAGCACCAAATTGTATCCTCGAGCGTGAATTCTGTCCTGTCTATTAGATGGCATCGGAATCGATTATGGTAATGAAGAGCAACACCACCACCACTTCTCTTCCGATCGCTCCTTATCAAATTCATATTTGGAATTGATATCTACGTTTTAATTAATTGGGAAGAATACCCGTTTCTGTAATGGCGAATATGTCAGGCGAGTCGCGCGAACATATCTCGGTTAGCTCAGCTAATTTGTTTGGAAGGCTTTGTGCATTTGTATATAAACATCTTATAAAGTTTGTGGTGTTCAAATCATGAAAAGTTATCATAGGGCCGACTCGTTTAGAGTCGGAATGCTCAAGTTGTTTAGAGCCTCCGCATGACATTCAGGTTGAAACACATCACTAGGCGTTTGAGGGTCGGTACTATCCGTTTGCTTGCTTCCGGCTTTTACCTTGGACAAGCTAACTTGACGTTTTGGGGTAGGTTTTTTCGATTAGCTTTTCATTCACATTTGATAGTATCCGTCATTTGGGTTGTGGAGAAAGTTAGCTTTAGAGGGCTAGGAACTTGCCCTTTATAGTTAGCAGACAGCGGTATACTAATAGCGTCCACAAGTATGGTATTTTTTATACCATTTGTTTCGGCTAGATATTTTCACTGTTTGTGGTCGTGCTCAGACTTTTCTTGAGAAAGTACGTCAGCAGCATCTTTCGGAACACCAAGAATTACAATACTTCTTGGATTACGTTCTTCACGAGATTTCTGGGACGAATTTTGCTTCCACCATGGTAAGTCTGCATGGATAAATGTAGTCTCTGGAACACCTTTAAGAATGTAAGCATTTAAAAGAACGTTTTTCACGTCCTTCGCATATTGCATCGTTATTCCATAACGAGTTAACGACACCTTGCTCAACTTGCTGTTGAGTGACAATAAGCTGCATTTTGAAGCATTCAGTGTCATTTCGTTGTACAGTGACCAGGTATACATCATATCGACATCCAGTTACAAGTTCTGCGTATGGGCTTTGGAGTGTATCTTGCGCCAAACCCTTGCGTCATTAGCGAAAATAATCACCAACGGCTGCATTACAGTACGCAAGTCGTTTACATATTTAAAACAAAAGCGGCCCGAAGACTGCTCATCGTGGAACACCACGGGCAAATTGCATTGACTCGAATAGTTCATATTTGACTCTCACGTACATCTCACGGGATATCAACCATTCTTTAATCCATGCATGGAATTTACCCTGTACTCCGAGGGTAAGTAGTTTCGACGAAAGTATTTCGTGATTGACACGATCGAAAGCTTTTAAGAGATCAATAAGTAACGTCAACGGAGTTGCTGGCATCCAGTTGCTCAGACCAAGATTCTTTTGCTAATAGCAAGTGTAACCGCCAAAACGGTTCGGGGAAAATGGAGTTCAACGTCAAAGATTTCAGTCACGTTATAAACACAAATGTGTCTATCCAACGGTTGAGTTACGCCTCCAAAACCACCAATATATTGACAAGACAATACGTGAGATGAGTACGGTACTAATGAAGCAAAATAATTATACAATTAAAATGGGGCACCTCAATTATTCCGCTTCGTACTGAATCCAAAAACAAGAACAACAGCAACAATGACCACGAGTGATCGCAACTTTGAATAGCGCGCGAACGGCCAAATAAAGATACACAAAAATAAGCTCAAGAACGAATAAATTGAAGTAGCTCGGTAAAACAAAAATGGTAAAAATAAACAAAAATACCAGAAGATTTAAACAATTAGTTGTCAATAAAATAAATCAAATGTACATCTTACAACAAGTTTGTCAGGCAAGATCGTTTTTTACTGAATCCATGCTGTGCTTCGGAGATTAAATTATTAATCTCAAAGTGATTCCGCAACGCATTAGCTATGATGGACTCCATTACTTTTGATAGCACTTGTAATAAAGTTATCAGACGATAGTTTAATGGATTTTTTCATTCACAAACCTTGTAGATCGGATGAATCAGGGAAATTTTCCAAGTTTCTGGCACGAAGCTCTGCTCGAACATTATCGTCTGTGTTGCCAATTTTGTAGACAGATTATATAAAATGTTTGGGTTATATTATCTATAACGGGTGAACTAACTTTCTCCGGTGTCATTTATTTTGTTTTAACAACGTTAGGTAGGAATTCCGCCTCCTGATGAATTGGTAGGCTGCAGTGGTTAGAGTTTAGAAACTGTCCATGTGTCAACACTTAAGAGAATACTTATGCAAATTGTTGTCGAAGAACTTTTGCACAATCTTCAAATGATTTCACTATGCCAGTAGCAGAGGCCAGTGGCGGTATTCCCATTTTAACATTCAGGAGGTAGTTGACGTGTTTCTATAATGCTTTGGGATTCATAACGATTTTGTCGACTAGACTGATTTGGTAATCTATTTTATCCTTTCGCATGAGATAGACACACTGATTTAAAAACAAGGGGTAGTTACACCAAGTTAGCCCAGACGAATCGTCAAAGAATTTGTACCAGGCATTATCACGCTTACACATCCATTTCCGAGAACCGCTTCTGAGAGGCTTTTTTGGAAGCTGTTTGCTGCTTATTATTTTCAGGTTCGATGACAAATCAGTGATAATACGGAGTTGGCTGCAAAAAATTTCCAAGATTGTCTCAGCTAATTTGAGTTCAATTAAATCCCATCGATTTGCAGAAGTAAGAGCTGAATGCAAGTCATTTTTCACAGTTGTATACGTTCGTTGAGTACTTCCTACTGGTTCGTTTTGATAAATATAATCAAATGTCATGACAACATGGTCACTTAATCCGAGTGGAGCTGTATATGAAACATATTCTATCATCAGTTCTTCGTTTGTAAGTATGAGGTCCAGGGTAGATTGGGTTTGTTCAGATCAAAATCGCGTTGGTTGTTGTACATGGTTGTGAAGAGGGGGCAAGTCATTATTTCTTGAAGAATGTTTTTGAAAGTATCATTAATTTTAATGTGTGTTGCAAGTGTCAGTACAATAAAATCACCAAGGAAGAGCGAATATGAGTATGTGAGCTTCAATGCAATACGCATTGCATTAGAAAGACCGGTGTCGGCGGCAGATGATGTAGAAGGGGGGATGATAAGCAATAGGGCGGTTATGTTGACAACAGATGAATGTTCATAGATCACGATAGAGAAGAGACTGAAAATAGGCTTTGCGATCGGTGGTAACGTCAGCACGTGTGCTATCAAATGCTCGACGATTACACGAGCAACAGATTGTGAAGTAACATCAGGAAGAGTGATGGCGATATGTCATCGAGTGTATCGGTGAACAAAACTCAAATAATATGTATAACTTTTCGAAGAAAGAAGAGGACCAAATAAGTCTAAATTTACATATGCAAATTGAGCTCCGGTATTGGAAAAATGTCCAGTAGTGGTAGTCGTATGTCGATAAACCTTAGTACGTTAGTATTGAATGCATTATCGTGTCCACTGGCAAATTTTCTTATTCATGCCAGGCCAAACAAAACTGTTAAAATTAGCTGGATGGTTGCATGAATTCCAGGATAAGAAATGGAATGTAAATGGTCAAAAATGGCTTTACAAAAATAGAGAGGAAGAGAAGAGTATACGATATCATTAGTTGTATCACACAAAAAGGTTTATTTTAATGTAAAAGCACTGCAGTCTACTTGATGGATGTGAAAGTGATGGCACCGGATAGCAAGTCTTTACAAAGTTGCTCTTCCACCATCATCATCATCAAATACAGCATTACACCGGTAGCACGCACCGAATGCTTAACTGTCATACAACCATGAAAAAGTAAAATCCTAAAAGATGGGGAAGGGTGGGACTTAAATTGCCACGGCTTCTATAGAAGAGTAAGCACAAACAAACTGGGAAGAGGTGCCTACACCTCGAATGGAACATGCATTCAAACAAGTTTCGTGAACGAGTAGAGCAACATCAGCACGGCAGCTTCCTTACGGCTTTCACTGTCATGCATCATAACAAGCTTTTCTCGTCACTCCGCTTGACAACATACAAGGTTATGCAAACACTCCAATAAGATGCTTAGTGCAAGACCGCCATTGAACACGGTTTCGGGACATATCCTGAAGCGTAACTAACCATTGCGATATATGATCGCGGGGACACCAGCCTGGAAGACGCGCTGCGCCTACTTTGGAAAGGTTACTAGTAACAATTTTTAGCTGCCTATGCCATGTGACGGTTTGGCCACCCCGAGGTTTACGCCAATCAGGATGTGGCGTCGCAAAAAAGAATGTGTTTCGGAAGTCGGTGGTCCGGCATCCGTAAAACGTGACCTAACCAGCGTAACCTATGCAGGTTGATCTGCTTCTCTATATCGACATTACTACCAAACAACTTATTTCGGAGAGCATCGGTGCGCATACGTTTGTAACAGCTAACTCCTAATATGATGCGGAGACCGGTTGTCAAATACTTGGAGACGCTGAATGTGTTCTTTACGTAAGGTCGAGGTTTCGCACCCATACAGTAACACAGCCCGAGCTGTCGCCTAATAGACTCTACCCTTGAGTAGCAGAGTAGGTCCTTCCTGACGCCAGAGGTGACCTAGGTTGCGGAATGCTACGGTCGCTCTAGAAATGCGTGCCGAGACCTTGTTATCTAACGATGCAGAATTATTGATACAACTACCGAGATACGTAAAACGATCCACAATTTCAAGCGCCTGATTTTCCAGTAATAAAGCGTTGTTCGATAAGTTGATGTCCTGCAGAAGAACACTGCACTTAGAGGGCGCAAAACGCATTACAAATGCGGGCACAATACTAGATAGCTTGTTCAGTATCGCCTGTGCATCTGTGTATGAGTCGAAGAGCAGAACTATGTCATCAGCATAATCCAAGTCGAGAAGCTTGACGCCTGGCATTGTGTGAACTCCGAAAGCTGGGGCACCTTCGTTGCATAATTCCATAATTTCATCAATTACAAAATTGAACAAAAACGGAGAAATCGGGCATCCTTGTCGGACGCCACTTGTGGTGTGGAATTTGGGTGAGAGTTCATTGTAAACCCTAACGCATCCGGATGTATGAGCATAAAGTGCGCGTAGTATGTGGACATACTTATGCGGAACGCCTTTGCACAGCAAGGTCTTAAACAGGACATTTCGATCGACTGAATCAAATGCTCCTTTGAAGTCTAAAAAGATGGCAATTGTCGGATGTCGATAGGTGTGCCGCAGTTCTAATATCCGTTGAAGAGTAAAAATGTGGTCGACACAGCCTCTACCAGGCCGGAAGCCAGCTTGTTTCTCACGGATTTGTGATTCCCTATGCGATATTAATCTTCGAAGACATATGGACGCTAATAATCCGTTAATGATGGGAGTGGGACTTATCCCACGGTGATTAGAGCATGAGCTTCGCACACCTTTTTTTAAAATATAGGTATGATAACTGATTCGCCCCAACTCGAAGGGACGGATTCTGACACCCGCACTTCACGGAGGGGATCTCCTAATGTGCTGATTAGGACTTGGCCACCTTCTTTGAACAAAACAGGCGGTATGTCATCGGGGCCAGCAGCTTTGAATCGTTTCATGGATTCGATACATGCTTTAATTTCTAAATGATTAGGGGGATCTACGCTAACAGGCCAAGGATCACACTGCCTCAAGTGAGGGAATAATTTTGTTGCAGGCAACCAGCTTGATTGTTCTTCAAAATGTTCGGCCCAGCGTGACAGGCGGCGATTCTTATTAGTGATAAGAGTACCGTCTAATTCCGCTATAGTCTCACTCACTCCTTGTTTCGTAGGCCCAGTCGATCGAATAAGTTGGAAGAGTTTTCGCACGTTACCCGCATTATTTGCTATTTCCATTTTTCGACCTTATTTAGCCACCACCTTTCTCTGTGTAGTCTTAAGCTCCGTATAAGTTCATTCCTCGCGCGTCTACACTCTGTAATGTGTCCAGGACCATGAGGTATTTCGCGTCGCTGGTGAAGAATTTGTATAGTGCGCTGTGAAATCCAGTGGGACGTTTGGGTTGGTTGTGCAGTCTCACAGGCTGTTATTGCGGCGGCTCGCATAATCCCTGCTATTTTGTTTCACCTTTCATCGGTAGTTGCATACTGGGCAACTGGAAGTGAGTTATTCAAGGTGGTCCTATAAATGTCTTGAACTGCAGGCTGAAAGAATTTTTCGACAGCAATGCGTTTCCCATTCGAGGGCTTCGTACCGGTGAACTTTAACCAGAACCTACATCGCACAAGAGCATGATCTGAATCTACGCAGGTATTCCAAAATAGCGGCAGTCCTCAATGCAACCTCTCCAGCGAGCACTTATGGTGATATGGTCGATTTGGGCCAAAGGTTAGCTTCCATCCGGCGAGCGCCATGTGGTAATTTGACATCTTTTATGGCGAAAGGAAGTGCTGCTAATGAATAATCGAGATTGTGCACAGAATTGTATAAACCGTTCACCATTATCTGTGCGTTGGCTTTCAAGACCAAACGTGCCACCTAATTGTGATTCAGATGTATCTAAGCGACCTAGTCTGGCATTCATATCTCCTGCTAAGACAACAACATCGGAGCTTTATGTACGTCGCAAAACAGCATAAAGTTCGTCGTAGAAGGCGTTCTTCTCGTCTCTGATTAGAAGATTTTGAGTTTGGTCTAATATTAGTGGCGAGTCTAACAGCGCACATCTTGCTATTGCGAGGAATTTAATCGATTAAACAGGATTCGGCACGTGAATTCAGCACTATACCAACACCCGCCTGTCCTGAAATGGCATCTACAGAATCACCAGAGCAGCGCAAAAAGTAGCGAGTTGAAAGATTTGGGGCAGTAAGTTCAGTAATTATAGACGGATTATATAAGCGCGTTTCCGATAAACAGTGAACATCAATAGATAGACTATCTAAGGTAAGAGCCAGTGCAGCTTGCTGGCCTATTTGTCTCAGAGTCCTGACATTCATGGCTCCGATGTGAGCAGAGGTCCGTGGTTTAAGAAAGTGATCTCTAGATTCGCGAAAAGACAATGTTTCAACATGTTCAGTGCGGTCTTTTGCAAAGCTGGGATTGACAGGCGGAGATTTGTTAAGAGTGGATGGGGGAGGGGAAGGGTCGAAAACAGTTTAAAGAGTAGGGCCAGCAGTAGCTTGTTTTCGCTTACCCGCCCTGCTGTATGCAGCAGGTAAGGCGACCCTGTTTATCGTGCGCGACGGCCGATGCATTATAGAGTTGGTTTTCGTAGTAATAGTCATGCTCGTGGTTGTATGCGGGCTGGGATACTGCCAGGTCACTCATGCCCAGACAGGAGAACAATTAGGGTTCTCGGCCAAAGCCTTTGGCTAAAAAGCCTGACCCAAAAGGCAGCGGGTTAGGTTGAGACCGTGTTCGTCTGACCTCTATCCATTGACCTTCCTGGTATGAGTGACTCTGAAGGTGCTCGGAGAGCACCACCCAGCATAGCTCATTGGGTCAAGGTAGCATGCATGAATATTGCCTCCAGCGTCCACTACACTAGTCCAGTCGTTCAAACATGTCAGCAAATTAGTTAGACAAGTGCGGTTTCTGCGAAATCCGTGTTGGTCACTTGTCAAGAGTCCGTTTGATTCCAGGTGGTGCACTACTTCTGCAGTGATAATGCGCTCAAATACCTTTCAAACCGAAGACAGCAATGTCACAGGCCTGTAATTTTTTACTTCAGAACGGCATCCACTTTTGTAAATTGGTGTAATTAGTCCAAGCTTCCAATCAATTGGTACCATTGCAACTTGAAGTAATTGGTTAAACGCGCGGTGTTTGAAATTTTGGCAAGTCTTTTATCTGCACTACACATATTTATATTTATACTGTCGATATGTCTCATTACAAGCTATCGAAATCTTCAAAAGCAACACACCGAACTACATCTCAATTAAAAAAATGTTCGGTGGTTCTTGATGGAAATATGTCCACGGTTCTGACCACTGTACGGAACCTAGAAAACAAGATTGAATCAGTTGCGGATAAGCTGTCAACGGTTTCTAAAATTTGCAGTATATTAGAACCACTAGCTATCCTTCTCGACCCTAGTTACGTATTAGACTCTGATCTTCTTCAACAAACGGTCGTTTCATAGTGTCGCTGACCGCAGAAATTAAGCAGCGTCGAAACCGTGCTAAAAACATCATTCTTCTTAATGTAGGCGATAGATATCCTTTAGTGTACCTCAAAAAGATAGTAATGTCTCGTTATGGCCTCCCTCTAGAATCGGCATCTATAATTAGGCTTAGAAAGCTTTCTAACAGCAGTTGTGCCCCGATTTTATTAAAATGTGTTAACGAAAATTATGCGTTACATATACTTAATAATCAACATGTCTTAAAATCTCTGCCTCAATTTTTAAATGTGTTGATCAAGCCAGACAACACACCCTTACAACGCAATTGCGTTCCCAAGCGTTTCAACGTAGTGAAACCCTTAACAGTTATCCCCAATTTAATAGACCTGGATATTGTCGTTGATAAATCCACATCAACATCTATACCCCGAGACTCAGCTTCTGATGATATACCAACTTCAGATAGCATTCCCTTTATAGCTAAACCCAATTTAAACATTCATAACACAACTCCTGCCCATGAATGCAATCTCACCACTATTAAAACGGTCGTTGCAGATGTACGCCCCGCAGCTCGATCGTCAGGTAAATCTACTAAAAAACTCGTGCTCCCTGTATTCAAGGCAAATTCGCCACTACTTCGAGGTGGACCACACATCAATAGTATGCATAGGGCCAAGCGCAACTTTGATGAATATAAACCACCCCATGGTCTATACACTTATCACCCCGTCCATAGACAATTCCCGGTCAAATCTGACCCATTTGGTCCAATTATTCCTTCTCATAGTCCTTTCTCTCCTCAGCATTCACGTCCTCACTATCCTTCTTCAAGACCTTACCATTTTCCACTTCAATACGCGTCAGGTACCCTAGATCAGCGTCCCTTCATGAACGGGAACCCGTTTAATACCTACCTAGACCCTTTTCAAACCAGGTATATACCGATGCAAAATTTTCCTCAGCAAAATTTTCCTCTTCATTACCAAAACCCTTACTTAAATTAACACCATCAATTTCAGACCACTCATGTAAATCACTTCCGGTTACACATGTTAAGTATCCTAAAATTAATCTTCTATTATTAAATGCACGGTCGATTATCTCTAAGCTTCCTACCCTTCAACATTTCTTATAATAATAATAATAATTTATATTCTTGGATATCCAAGGCATGTAATACATGATCAGTTTATCAAAATTGGAACAGCAAAAGAAAAAATATAACGGTGCAAATGACCCGAAGGAGCGGATTTAAACATTTTTTCCGTTCAATAATGGAAACGACTATACCGCAAGTAAGAAACAAAAATCTTCATGTCTTAATAAACCATAAGATTTCATTTAAATTTTGTCAGAAGTTACGAATTGCAAGGATGGAAAAACATGGAGAACATAGATGGAAGGTAATTATGGAAAATGTGAAGTGAATTGTAATAAATTGTCATAAAAAAATTGATAAATTAATTATATATGTATCAATTTATGTTTTTTTACGGAGAGATTGGTTGAGAAGATGGAAAAGTGAACATAAATCCATCAGAATAAGAAAATCTAAGAGATTCTAGGGGATGAAAGAGGGTGTGGTTAAAAGCATGGGAGTAGGGTACGCTGTGTACTCCAATACTCTTGAAGAATTGTCGACGATTCGAGCCAAAATGTGTT
>JACCGJ010024564.1:0-17447 GCA_013407085.1 Atriophallophorus winterbourni
CCAAGCCAAGAGATAATCCAGGTTGAATTTAGAAAGCACCGCGTAATAGCCGATGCTGGAAAAAGAAAAAAAGCATTTTCTCTTCACCAGCTCGGTGAGAGGTCAGCTGGAGTAGCATCCGGTATATTAAATAAAAACACAGAGAACTCTAGCCTTTACTTTATTTACGCTGAAAGATGAACTACCTTAGCATGTATAGCAATTAAGGAGAGTATTCAGGAAAAACTCACCTAAGTTGCGCTCCAAACCCTGCTTAAAATTAGACACGGTACTGCAGGATATAAGTTCTCCTGGAAGAATGTTTCAGAAGTCAACAACCCTAAGGCTGAAAAAATGTGTTTCCTGGAGTTCAGCCGACATCGTTTCTTAGCAATTTTGAGTGAGTGCCTCGGGTGCCCAGCTCAGGGCTTAAGGTAAAGAAGTCGTTTATTTGCACGCCACTCAAACCTTTCAAGATCCTGGAGGTTTCTATCGAGTCACCTCCTAAACGACGGCGCCTAAGGAAGGAAAGATCGAGAGACATTAGGCGCACAGCGTACGGTTCTCCTCGCTGACCTTCAATCATGCGCGTTGCGAGGCGTCGTATGCTTTCATGTCGAAGAATGTCCTTTTTGTAGTTATGACACCACGCCTGAACACAATATTCGAGATGCCGCTGAAATGATGCCTTGTACAGTGGCAGGAATACATCGGGTCTTCTGCTTGATAGCACTGATTTCAGCCGAAGAAGCACCTTGCGTGCACGCTGAGCCGCAGCGGCACATTGGCCCTCCCATTTGAAGTCAGATCTGAACAGTACACCCAAATCATTGACACACTGTGTGACGTTAAACTGAGGTAATTCCTCGCCACCTTTGACTGAAATCTTATCAACCAGTGCTGACAAGAGTTGGTTCAGTGGGAGATTTCACTGGTATGACCAGTTTATGACCCGCTCAAGGTCGTGCATCAAGGTATCTTCATCCGTTGATCCGATGAATATCACATCATCCGCGAAAATGAAGCATGGGAACTTTAATGCAGAGGACAAGTCATCGATGAAAATCAGGAATAGAAGAGGACCAAGTACCGAACCTTAGGGTACACCACTGATCACGTCGGTTTGATTCGACAGCGTAGATCCTAATCTAAACCGGAATATCCTACCTGTAAGGAAAACCTTTATCCAAGCAAGTAGACTAGCCCGTATGCCTTTGTCTGCAAGCTCAATCTCTAGAAGGCGGTGATTTACGGCATCGAAAGCCTTGCTGAATTCTAGGTAGAGGGCTTCCACGGGCTTTCCTTCATCCATCCTTTTAGTGGCAGTATTGAGAAAACTAAGAAGGTTAGTCAGGCAGGATCTACCTTTAAGAAATCCATGCTGAGTTACACTCAACAGAGAATGCCGACAATATGCTGACAGATTTTCTCACGCAGCAGTTTTTCCATTACTTTAGAGACGATGCTAGTCGGCTGACCGGTCTATATTTACCAACAGTTGACCTGCAACCACCCTTGTGTATTGGCAAGACTATAGCTTACATCCACTTACTTGGAACAACTCGTAGTTGTATGCATGAATTAAAGAGCTGGCAAAATGGTTCGGCAAGCACTGAGGCAATATTTTTAAGCATAACTGAATAGATGCCATCCGGTCCCTCAGATTTGTTGACCCGAACATGAATACGTGCTTCAAACACCCCAGCTTCATTGAAGGAAATCTCATCTAATACATGAACACCAGGTGTCAGGTTGAGCAGACCTGACAGTGCGTTTGAGGAATTATCCATTCGTTGAATGCTACTGAAAAACCCTGAGAAGGCAGTCGCCTAAGACAGGTCGGTATCGGCAACTCTTCCTTCCTCCAGTTTAAAATCCCCTATGTTTTCCTAGTTATTCCTTTTGACTGTGCGTAGCTATAAAACCTTTTCGGGTTGGATTGAGCATCCCTAGCTAGAGATAACTGAAACTCCTGTTTGAGCACACGTTGTAATTTAACACAGGCATTTCGAGCGGTTTCGTGTGGTTAACTTGTTATCACGAATTATTCTTTAAATGACCAAATCGAGAGTTATAACCCAGCTAAATTAACCGGTCGAACGAACGACCGTTCTTCAACCGGTCGTCCGAATTCAGCCTACAATATGTGGTCGAGTCACGACATTCAAAACGCAGGCGAAAAAATGGATCGATTATGGTGTACATGCGAGAGTTGTTCTTTTGACAGCGACTTCAAACCACCTTGACCCCTGTGCCAAGTGCCTGTACCGGTAAGCAATGAAAATGCTTTGGTTAAATGTATTTTGTGTTATATACATGTGCACGTGTCCTGCGATGGGACTTTGACCGATGAGTTTATAAGGATCGTGAATGACAAAACCTCCCATCCATTTGCTATTTCTCTAGTGACTGTAGAAATTTAATAGTGAATGGTAATCGCAAGAGTACACAATTCTCTGCTAGAAACGAGACTAATACAATAGAGAACAGATTATCGAAACTGAAAGAGGAAGTTGCAAATTTGAACAAAACTTTACGACCGATATTCAATACTAAAACATTTGAATTGGATAATCGCATACGCTCGACCTCACCGCCACAGAGTGCTTCTGAGAAGGTTAAATTATTACAAGACACTGAAGAGATTGTTAAAAATCCCTTAAAGCCGAAACCGTCTACCATGAATGCTCCATCAATCAAACCTGCTGTAAATGACGATATCCAAATAGCTCGAAATTGTAATGTATAATATTTTCAAACCCAGTTAGTAACGCGCAACAATTGTCCAAACGTTGCAAAACCAATTTATTTGTAATGAACAATTTTCTACATATAGCGGTACTGAATAAATATACACAAATGCAAAATATTACCTCAACACTGAAAATCCGGGATTAGTTTCAATAACAATTACGAGCGTCCATGAGCAAAAAATATGTCGAAATCAAGTCGAGACAACAAATGGCGGGAAAGATTGAACCAAAAATAAGTAAGGTGTAAAAGGTGAAGACAATTTCCGCTAAAGTATTTAAGAACATCAAAAATGAATGTGTACAATTTGTTGGGAGCACAAAAAAGCGAGTCCAGACAGGCCAAATAATAAACGTAACTTAAATGTGAATATAACATTTACACTGCCACCCTAAAGCCGCGAGGCTTCAAACATACAACATACGCATCTGGCTATACCCTGGAAAAAATCGGGTAAACGTCACACCCTATGCTGCACATGTGGCAATTCAGAACGAATACAAATTCCTATCTTCAAAATTGAAGATAACTACTCATAAGTAATTAAAATTCAATAATATTAGCGACCACGACGGCACTCACTAACGACCCGTTAATCAGAATTTCACTCATCGACACTTGGGCATAACCACACAATTGTTGTACCTCATATTTAATTGCCATGCGTATGATTTGGAAACAAAAGGTCAAAGCCATCTATAAACAATTTTACATGTCAACAACACCTCCTTAAACGCCGGAGCCGTCTATAATTTGAAATGTCTCGAATGGAAACAAAAGGTCAAAGCCATCTATAAACAATTTTACATATCAACAATACATCTTTAAGGGCCGGAGCTGTCTATAATTTCAAAGGTTTCGAACATTTGATGCATGAGCTAAGCATGGGATGCACCTTCGCCGAGTTCGACCTTTTTGCAGCTGTACGGGTGTCATGCTGACAGCACTGAGCCGCGCTCCCTTTATCCCGTTGAAGTTATAGCAATATTCATTTGCATGTTTGGTGTTTATCGGTCTCAGGAGGTGTAACACGCATGGGGCGCATGCTTCTTGGTCAGTTATCGCCGGAAGATAGCATGCATGAGCATGTGATCCTTGGCCAAATACAATGAATGCACCACGCATGGGGGCGCGTGTAATCATGGCCTGCAATAAAATATTTTTTATGGTATAAGGAGCTTCTGCCAACTGTTTACCGAATCAGCTGTTGAAAACCTGAAACATTATCTCGGTTATGAAAGTACGCATTGTGAGTAACTCTGGACAAGGTGACAGCCCTACCACTCTGCCCATGAGCATCCTTTTCATATTATATCTTCATAGTGCATGCGCACTGGCACCATTTACCAGAGTTGCGCCTTCAAGGGCCGAATCCGTCTATATTTACTATTAACTACAAATTTCTTACAGAGGTACACTGCATATTATGCGCCATTGTCAATGAGCAACATTCCGACAACTCTCTACCTGTCCTCTGCCCCTTCGAGGAGACAGATGAATCTAAGGTCCCTACTTATTAAGCCGTCAGCAGTTTTAATTGTCGCCTGTCTAACGAGGCCGTCAGTTCCTGCAAGGGTAGCAATTAACAACCCCATACGCCATTTACCTCGGGGACAATTTATCTTCGTTAGAAGGATTATATCTCCCGTCATGAGGTTTCGCTGCGGCTTAAGCCAATTACGAGTTATTTGCAGCGTTGGAAGATACTTACGCTTCCAACGTTCCCTTACACGGAAAGGAGAGAATTTATCAACACCGGTGTGACTCAAGGCGTGTATGTATGAAAGCACAAGCCTTATCCAGGCAAAGTGCCACACAGTCAGTGACTGCATGCTGGCTAGGATACTGTCAGGTTGCCAAGGCCTAGACAGATATGAGGCGTGTAAACCCCTGTCTGACAAAGTTACCAACTATTATATGAAGTTTCACTCTAGTTTTTTGATCGAGTGTGCGGTAGTAAACTCTGTTATTCAGCTGATATGATATGATATGATGTTTAGTATTCTTTAAAATTTACCACGGAGGAACAAAGATAACAATACGTCTTTTGGATGTTCAAAAATCGATGTCAAAAATAAATAAGGACAGTCACAGATATCATGGTTCATCACATGCTCATCCGGTTTAATACCGAAAACCGCAACAGATTCCGATCGTCTGATTTCTTTAGCCGAAATTTTCCAAGTGGAAGAAATTTATACCGAGAAACAATTTTGACTAATATCCAATCGAGAATGCGGAATCCTTAAAGCATTTGTATGATTTGGGATACGGATGAGGCTATTGAGATTTAGCAAGTTTTAAGGAGATGGTTCTCATCATGCAATATTTGTAATGCCAACAAGAGATTACTCCGTATATATCGTTGGGCAAAATCTTGTAGATTTAGTTGTAACATTCGCTCTTTAAAAGGCAAATGTCTGCAACGGGACCCAAAATTTGTAGCAAGATGATAAATCCTGTCAAGTTGTAGGATATATTTCCTCAGCCATGTTGGCCAGGCTTGGAGGGAATATTTCATAACAGGGAGCACATACGTCTTAATTAACCGGGGTAAAGTTTCAGGCGTAACAATCATTATTATCCTTGTTAGAATATTCAAGATACGGCGTTTTCTACACTGCCCGGCAGTGATGTTCAGGCTCAAGGTTGACCGACAACCGGATACAGATAAAGTATTTTTTTCGGTGGCACAGACGAGAACTTGCGTGCCAAGCTGATACGTGTGGTGCAGCAATTTTTCAAGCTCCAGCATTTCATCTTTCGCAGGGTTATATCGTAACTTGATGGTAAAACTTGATATGGTAGACAAGGCTTAGGATTGAAGACAAATGCGTAAGCGTTAATAAGGATCAGCGGTATCTTGGGCAGAGTATGTCAATCCATTACGAGTTTTACAGAGAATACGCCTGGGTTAATTCTTGATTGCTTGTTTACTACCTTGTATAGAAGCTTAGGGTTCTCCTACATTGTCTTAGGCAATTTTCAATGGAACTGTATGCAATCTTCTCTTACATCAGTCGTGGCGTAATTACGAATCTTACAGAAGATGCTTCCGCACCAACATTCTTACTAGTTACCCAAGAATGTTTATTTATAGTTAAGCATTTCTTAGTTCTAATCAAGTTTGCAACTTTTAACAATTTATCCAATCATGTAGTGAATGCTGATCCTTATCTTACCACACTAACCCGATAAATACAAACAGCTCAAAGCTGGCCGTTGTGTTTGTGTGATGCTAAATATTGTAAATTCTGATTTTTTTAAATTATATTAATGATTTATTACGGGTACCTGCTCAATTGTTTGGCTATGAAGCATCAAGAGGTTTAAGTTTTACTATCATAATTATTAAATCAATCTTACGTTCGAAAGCTCCATAAAACAAGAGCTTTATTAATTTTGAAATAATATTAGCCGTGTTAAAGAGCACAAAAGCTGTATGATAATGCGAATAATATGTGTAGCAGTAACAGTAATAGTGTTGCTGTTATAATGCAGTGCTTACATTACCATCTCTTACACACCACAAACGGTTTACAGCTAGTTAGTTTTCATCAAGTAGAGACAGAAATATCAGGTTTAGTGAGCCTTGATTATGTGGACTCTGTTTGCTTGATATTGGCTGATGCTGTACATATCAAGTGAGCAACGATCAGTTGCTTTACAACGGTTCAAATGACAAAACAGTCAACTGGCAAGTATTAATTGCTCCGATAGACAATTCTCCATCGATCTACGGAAAGTAAATATGAGCGAGATGTATCTGCTCTCCCACGAAACATATTTCAATATGTATGTATGCTAATTAGTTTGTGCTTACTTTTGAAAGTATTTCCTGCCGTTTATGTCCCTTCGTTTATTTACTTTATATTTTTCGTTGTTTTGTGGTAGTTAGGCAGTCAGTACATACTAACTGTGTCTCAGGATGACGACGATGATGATTATGTTGTCTTTCGTCGGAAAATGTCGAACATGAATATTCATAACAATCGGATAAAGTTTCATGATCTGCAGTTTTTCGAATGACTAAACAGTACGATTCTAGAGGAACAATCTCTCCACTAACGCTTGCAACAATAGGTAAAATTTGGTCATTTTGCGTTATTTTCACGACTGTGGCGCGATTTGCATTCAGCAGTTACATTTCTGTATGCGCTCCTCTCAAGCTTGCAGATGACGCTTCACTTAATGCCTGCAATGTGAGCGGTCATTAGGCAGTTTATCTCAACTCAATGGCAAATGCTATCTTATATTTTTTTAACCGTCTTTGTACCGCAAGTGAGGTTTGCCCAATGGTCGACTACGCGATTGCAACTCACCACAATTATCGTTTTTATAATATCGATAGTTTCGTGAAGTTATTTCCACATTTTTTGAAATTGCTTAGACGTATCTCGATAAGGTACGTCAGCAGAATCCTCCAAGACACCTAGAAGCACAATACTTCTTGTATTTCTTTTATACTCGAGATTGCATCAATCAATTTTCCTCCCACCATGGTAGATATGTTTGCATACGACACGTAAAATAGTTACGCGTATTTTAGTTACACCTACTCGTCCTCTTCAGGCTGTCGCATTATTCGTGAGAGGCGTGAATTATTTTCGTGAGGAAAATTCGAGTGGCGGTTCAGCCGATCTATTGATCGGGTAGTAACTGCAAATATAACACTGAGGTTTACACAGGCGGATTTTTTGTTACAATTTGTATCGCTAATTTTAGAAAAAGTTTTTGCAGAGTACTTTATCGTATCCGCTAATTTGAATAGTCAACGTTCCCGGCAAACACTAACCCTTCTTAGACACCATCTGTAAGGTTATCTGGACAAATTTTCTCCACTTCGAATATGATGAATTCTCTATAAGCTATATGGCAGTAACTACTAAGTCAGGCTACATTGCTGCCTTTATGCCATTTTTTATCAGTTCAATCAGTTTTGAAAACGGGATTTTAGTCCATTTAAACATGTCTCAATTTCATTTCAAGGTGGTTTGTTCAATTGTGATAATTTTTCATGAATGTTATGGAAGTAACTTTTAAGTATGTCGAACAATGGTGCCCTTTATGTCATGTATTATCAGTTGAATCCGTTTCGTTCGTTTTCCAGTCCATTTAAACGCGTCTCATTTTAATTCTCAGGGGTTTTTGCCTACGAGGATGACCCTGTTAGCTTGGTCTTGCAAAATTAGCAAAGGTAACAATCATTGGGTAAATAATCTCCATTAATAATCTCCACTAAACCCGAGGACAGCCATTCGTCCCATTTTGTATGCACTGTTAAGGAAAATGCCTAACACTTCACAGACTTAGCCTTAGAACTTACCGAATTTCGGAAAACCAAACACATGCAGCCCAATATGCTTTGTTTTCTTGTCAGGGTCATCCGGTCACGGTTGTGAGCACAACAGTTCTGTATTTTGTGCACAATGACTGGTTAGTCGAGCGAGCGATGATGAATATCATGAGCGCGAAAATATGACGAGTTCACGAATAAGAGCTAACTCAGAATTGAATTCACGCGATACGCTGCGGTAGTTAATCGCTCGATGTTGAATATGAATCATTCGATGGTGAAGAATAAGATGTCTTTAATGGCGTTAATCTCTTCGATGACTTGGAGAGTATTAAGAGCGTTGCACGCATAGATCCAATATGGGAAAATTCACGAGAAATTCGAATTCTCTCGTGATATCGCATATCGCTACGTGAGTGAAATATCCAGAACGCTGACTTTGAGGGGGCTGCAACAATGTATAAGTTATTTACGTACGTTTAAGTGTAAGATCATTAACCCCTTATAATCAGAAGCTCAAAATAATGCGAACACACTAAACTATGCATTACATTCGAAGTATTAAGTATTTAGACTGTAGGTAAATGTAATATCATTTTGTATAAGTCTCGAGCGGTTAAGTGGTTCTTTTTAATTAATTATTTAAGTCATATTTCAATATATGCGGTAATACGGCGTTGTTGTAATAAGCTGAATTCATGTAGTACGATATCTAGTATAGGGTATAATTTTTCTCCCATGCGGCAAGAGTGAAGATATTCTGAATCTGATTTTGTCAACGTGCTACCTATCGTAGAACTCTGCAACGGTTTTTCAAGATTATATTTTTGTAGATCAAATGCTAAAACCTCTTTTGTTGAGTTGTTTCGTCCGCTTACAATAACTTTTACTCGCCGAGAGAAAGAATTTAGAGGGCAGTAAAAAGCATGTTCTCAACCATATGTGGTATATTGTTATCTTTAATCTGATAGGAACAATTAACAAATGCTAAATTGCGTTCGAAAGCTAATATTTTAGAATGTATCCATCATTTTACCACAGAGACCATTACACAGATTTCGGCTCTGCTCATGTCTACGTGATTGAAAATGGTGATTTGAAATCACAAAGTAAAAATTTGACCAGACCTCACTTGTGGTACAAAGCTCTTGACACCGACCATACGAGTTAAATACCGCATGTTATTTAACGCTCAATTTGTTTGCGCCGTGGTAAGTGTCATAAAGATGCTGTTTTTCTACGTGAGATAGCGAATTGCCTCCCATGTCTTATGTAGATCATCGATGCACATCGGTTATTCATTCCAGATTCGTACTCAACAAATTTCCGTATCACTAATCACACATATTCCGAATGATCATTTCATCCAGCAGAGTTAAGAGAGTCAAGCATATTTTAACCGTTTGGATTCATTTAAGCGATGTCAGCATCATCTACGTTTAACAGACTAGAGCACTATAAACTCGGCCTCGGCTTGAAGCTGTCGAATCAGAAATTGCCAGTGGATTGGGCTTCATAAAAATAAGTTCTGACCACCTTTAAGGTTTTCTGTGAAGAGCTTTCATATTTCTTCTGCTGGCGCGTATGAAGCACCAGTGCTACCTGCTCAATTTCTAAGTTCTAAACTCAAATTTTAATCATTTTGTTCTTAAATCCAACAAACATTCCAAAATTTCCTCCATGTCGGATAAGGAAGTTATGTATGTTCTGACTAAATAACCGATTTTAATTAAACACTACGCAATTCACATCGTGTAAAAATGAAATGTCGGAATTCTGCTTACGATTTTATAGAGTATCATCAGGTATGCATAAAATATCGGCCAGCGAATAAATGCACCGAATTCAAAAATATTTATTTCAGGTTCGCGTCATCCATAGAAAAATTTCAAGGATATGATATTCATTGATCTCAGATTCCCTTGATCTGTTACACTACGTATGTTAGATCTTAACAATATAAAGCCGCTTCTTTGTTCACATTTGATGTGAATTTTAAGATCCAGACATTCTCTCATTCACTTTCCCGCATTTCATTATGTTTTACTCGCTCATGTTCAATAATTGGACTCCAATTTATCGCGAAATATTTTCGGTTTAAACTCGATCGCGTAACGTGATATTGTTTTCAAAATGACCAGAAATGTGTTAGGTATACCCATTTAGTTGAAGTTTGTTTTCTTATAGTTTGACGGTTTCAATATTGTAATGTGTCTACTGAAAAATTCGAGTTTGATTCTGTTATACTTGGGATTTTGCAAGTCATTCAACTTGCAAAATTTTGTCGAATTTCAATCAGAGTCGAAAAAACCATTGGTCAATTAAGAAAAATAGTTATGCTGATAAATGACCGCACGCGTAAAATCGCATGAGAATTCTTGATTCTGAAAATGGCCAAATGTTTCATGAACTTTATTCGCATTATCGGCAATCCTCAGCACCCGATAGGCAACAGTTCAGTGATAGCTTTAGTCTTAAGGTAATTTCATGGGCTATCGGCATTCTCCTCTAAAGACTAATTGATTCTTTCCGTTGTAGATAATACTATATCAACAGCCAGGAAAATAATATGCGCCGCTAAAAATGGATGTTAATGAAGACATGAAGTTGGGGACGTGTCAATATCTGGTTTTGATCTGAGGCACAGTGTGTAAATGTTCATGTCGTGTGTAATTTATAGAGTTGTTGAATTATGAAAGCTAAATATGATAGCATGTAGCACAATTCTTCAAAGATATTTGCTATCCGATAAATGATTTCGTCGTAAGATTATCCCGAGATTTTAGTTCAGCTTACATTTTGATTTGAGATCAGCGCATTTAGCTGATTACTGAATTAAAAACGAATGTATTCATAACCAATATGCCTTCGGTTAATTGGCAATAGTTTGCAAAGAAGAGCAGTTAGCTAATTAGTAAATTAAAACCGAATGTATTCAAAACCTCTGCGGTTATATGCCTTTCCATATTTGGCGATTGTTTCCAAATGAGACTGTGAAGTCATAATGAAACTTGTAAATTTGACGCTAAATATGAACAATTAGCTCTATGTGATAATAACACAACTGAATTTTAGAATTTGGATATATTTCGAGGTATGTTCTTTTGATCTTATGATAATTTACAGATATTGGCATTTTTCACCATAAATCTTGAATCTGGATAAAGTAAAAGTATTTTTATTTATTACTTAATTATAGTTAGCAAGCAGGAATTACATTTTTCTGAACGGAAAGCAGACAAACATCAATAAGCGGTTATAACTATTTGAATGGAAATCAAAGTTATATTTGAATGCCATTTTTGTTGTACAACGAACCACAATGTTCAAATTTAGATTCAAGCTTTCAAGGCGATTATGGATAACCAAAGTGATGTGTTGCTACGGGGGATGTGGACAACATATCTGAATGGAAGTTTTTATTTATTGAGATAATTAATAAATTGAGAGATAAATCATTTTTATCTAACGCCATCAATGGTGCATTTGAAATAAAAAAGACAAGCTTTTGAAATTGTCATGCTTTATTTTTATATACTTTTTTCACTTTGTATGCTGTGTTCACTTTACCGCGGAAACTAGTCCATTCCTGTATAAAAAATAATCGAAACCTTATATTAATATAGTTAGAGGGGAGAGGAATTCTTAACAATTACCATTTTGTCCAAAGTTTTGCGACGCAATCAATTGTACGAAAATGTTTTGATATTCATTCAAGTCATCAAGTATAATTTTGGTAAGGTATATTTTTTGCGAATAACCAAACTACTGGTTTGTATGAGTAAACTGATTAGTTTTGAACTATTAGCTTTATGCAAAAACGAAGGCCTCACTTCACAAGAATGTTTCAGTAGAACTGGAATCTCCTAATTTTTAAAGTTAGCATGGTAACCGGCCCTAAGTTGGCGAATTCAGTGTCACTCAAACATTATTCATGAATGGAACACATAAACTGAATATTTAAACGTTGTCTCTCAATAAGTACGACTAAGGTGAATTGGAGATGACTTAAAATTACACTGATTAGTTAAATAATTGAAAAATAATCCAATCCATGGGTTTGCTTGTATTCTTTTTCTGAACATCGGAGATCATTGTTCCAACTCTTCAGAAAACGATACATTCCCATTAGATATACATAAATTTCACATTGCTGGATCCCAAGGTAATACTGTTATTTATTTAGAATTTTCATGAAATCGACTGTACGTATTTAGCTGGTAAAAGTTTCTTGTGGACACAGGCCATGTACAAATTTGAATGAAAAAATGATTTACTGCTGAATCTGAAAAGTATAAACACTGGCAGCGGAGCCATTTATGAAAAAACGTTGATTTCCCAGGGGTTTCAACTTAAGTAGTGTATTTCGAGGTAGACATCCTATGAAAATAGCCAAAAATAAACCCCGGGGTGCGAGACTGAATTTTCGCATAGAATGTTCTGACATTATTTACAGAAAGGTAAATTATTAATAAAGCGAGCAATCAACCGCTCAGAAATATAGCTCAAGGCGGAGAAATTTATCGGAATTGTACACCGAGATTTAACCATCTAATGGAGACTTGTAAACGTTTATTGAGATTAACGCCGATGTGGTGACTTTTAATTGCTCTACGTGAGATTAAATATTAAAAACCGATGGCATATCTTAGATGACAGTTAAAAAATCCGAAATACAGTAATATCACTCATTCAAATAAGTCCGTCATCACTCCCAATGTAATATTGAAAAACATAAAGTATTCGACAAATATACAATTTTAAAAATTTGAGTTTGGTTCTGTTATACTTGGGATTTTGCACGTCATTCAAGTTGGAAAATTTTGTCGAATTTCAATCAGAGTCAAAAACGCATAGATGGATTGAGAAAAATATTTATGCTGATAAATGTCCGCATGCGTTATATCGTACGAGAATTCTTCATTGTAAAAAAGGTTAAATGTTTCATCAACTTTATTCGCATTATCGGCAATCGTTATTGCTCGATAGACAACAGTTCAGTGATAGGGTACGTCTTAAGGTAAATTCATGGACTATCAGCATTCTCCTCGCAAGACTAACTGATACTTTCCGTTGTAGATAATACTATACCGACAGCCGGGAAAATAATATGCGCCGCTAAACATGGATGTTATTGAAGACGTGAACTTGTGGACGTGTCAAAATCTGGTTTTGATCCGAGGCACAGTGTGCAAATGTTCTAGTCGTGTGTAATTGCTTGATTAGTCGAATTATGAAAGCTAATATGATAGCATGCAGCACAATCCGTCAAAGATATTCGCTAGCCGTTAAATGATTTCATCGTAAGATTATCCCGATATTTCAGTTCAGACAACATTTTGATTTGACATCAGCGCATTTAGCTGATTACTTAATTCAAAAACGAATGTATTTATAACCAATATGCCTTCGTTTAAAAACATAACGCAGTGAGGTTCAAAGTAATTCAAGGAGTTAATGTCTCTCAGGACTACTACTTCACGAAAATCATCGATCAAAGAAATCGAGAAGTGATAGAAACAAAAATTTGATTTGTAAATACACTAATTGTGCTTATGTATTGAGTTTAGAGATTTGAAATGTTAACATATAGTTGTCAAGTTGTCCATTAACATGTTTGGGCTCGGTGCACAAATATGATATGGGGTCAGAGAGCTCTGTATAAAACTATCGCAAATATATTATATGCTGGAAGCGGTTTTGAAGTTCTGGTCTTCCTTTCATCACCAAGAAAGGGCAACCATGTAACCCTGGAATGCGAGTTACTCCTATTTTATGGTAAACCCCAACATAAGCTATATCTGCGAATTTCATTAGTTTGTCCATGGTGTCCTCATGCAGGCAACAGCGCTTCGTCCAGAGCAAAACGGTTAACGTACGGATGCGATTTGGGGTATGACAAGGAACAGCCTTCATTTCCAGCATCGACTACCTGTTTTTTCGTACCTGTTCGCATGAAGGTTGAAGCTAAACGGTGCTCAGCTTCAGTCTTCGGTAGCGTACGTAACGGCGACGCAATATGGAGGCGTTAAAAGCTTACTCCTTCATGCGCGAAATAACCCTATTATATGAAAGTGCAACAGAAGTAGATACCTTAGACGATGGCTCTGCCGTCATGGCAAGCACATAAATGGCTCGATTGATTTCATTGCGTAATCGAAGCTAGCAATATATATATGTATATACTTCAAGATTTGAGTACACGACTGAATTACTTCTCTAGATTCCCGCAATCTCGTTCATTAATTTCCACTGACTTTTCACAGAGTAATTGTGAGTGGAGTCGTGATACATCTTGAATACGGTGTGGAAGAATATTATGCAGCACGTATAGTTGTATTTCAATAATCATTTGTACACCGCCTAGCAGTAGGCTGGACATTATTTCTATCTCAAAAAGGTTGTCAGTGTTTAGCGTTAAGCATCCGGTCACACTTTAAGAACGCTGTCCCTTTCTCGTTCAAGATTACTGTCATTACGGGCGTTGTGGCTACTAGCGAACAAAATTTTAAATGGTAGATTGATTTGGTAATTTCCTATCTTGTCAATTGTTTCGTTCATACGTTTGTTCACCTCGCCAAAATTGACCTGTTTCGTTCTCATTATTATGCCGAACGAGAATTGCAATACCTATTCTCATATCCCAATTACAGACTTAAGATTAACAAAGTTGGAAGGACTAACCTTTAAATTGTTGAGCTACTTTGGCTGTGAAAATTACAGCACGGTCGGTCTTCTACTATGTACTAGGTAGATTGATGGAAAGTGTGCTCTGCGAGTATATATGGTACATCCGAACAATGATCCCTACTGAATGCACCAACACGGATTCTTGAGAAAGCAGGCCAAGATAATAGCCTGTTGGTCTTTCTAAAATTCGTCTTTAGAAATACGGGGGACGGTATTATTTATAACGATAGGACGTCTTTTATCGATAATTGAATAGCGTTGATTGCAGTTCCAATCAAAAGCTATTGCTTCTAACATACACGCTTCAGTACTTCAAAAGCGCAACTGTGCTGTATTCATATATTTCCCTAGTGGACGTGCGTACTGTTAATGTGTTTGTAGATGTTATATCATACGCATATAACGATGTCAGTTTTCCCAGGGTCAATCTTGGGGCCGTTGTGTTCATCCATTTTCCTGATGATCTAACTAACCAAACTGAGTCACCAGTGATATGTCATGACACAACGATCAAATTGTCCGTAGAAAGTGAACCCAGATCTGATAATAACTTAAAAGATTGAACAGTTAGCAGGTAGGCGGTTCGTTGCGATATTCCACTAAAACGTATTCGAACGCTCCTTTTCAACCATATTTGGCTATGTGATCTTTAATCTGATAGGAACAAAAAACAAAGAATGTACATGCCTCGAAAGCTAATATTTTAGAAAGTATTCAGCATTTTACCAGAGACACTACAACAGTTTTCGGTCCGCCATGTCGACGTAATTGAAAATGGTGATTGAGTCACCAAAAAAAATTGGCCGACCTCACTGGTGGGACAATGGCTCGAGACACCGAAACAGACGAGTTAAATACAACATGTTATGTAAACTTCTCATTTGTTTGCGCCGTGTTGATTGTCATAAAAATGCTGTTTTTCTACGTGAGATAGGGAATTGCCTCCCATATCTCATGTAGATCATCGATGCACATCGGTTAATCGTTTCAGATTCGTACTCAACAAATTTCCGTATCAACAATCACACATATTCCAAATGATCATTCTATCCGGCAGAGTTAAGAGGGTTAGGCGTAATTTAACCGTTTGGATTCATTTAAACGAAGTCAACATTGTCTACGTTCAACAGACTAGAGCACTATAAACTCCGCCTCAGCTTGAAGCTGTCGATTCAGAAATTGCCAGTAGATTGAGCTTCATAATAACAAGTTGACCACTCTAGGTTAGTGTAAAGAGCTTTCATATTTCTTTTTCTGGCGTGTATGAAGCACCAGTGCTACCTGCTCAATGTCTAAGTTCTGAACTCAAATTTTTATCATTTTGTCCTTCAATCCAACAAACATTCCACAATTTCCTCTATGTCGGATAAGAAAGTTATGTAGGTTCTGACTGATTAACCAATTTTATTCAAACACTACGCAATTCACATCGTGTAAAAAATGAAATGTCGAAATTTTGCTTAAGATTTTATAGAGTATCAGCAGGTATGCATAAAATATCGGCCAGCGAATAAATGCACGGAAATTCAAAAATATTATTTTAGAGTCGCGTCATCCATACCAAATTCAGAAGGTGATATTCATTGATCCTCAGATATCCGTGATCTGGTACACTAAGTATGTTGGTCTTAACAATATAAACAGCCGCTTTTTTTGTTCAGCATTTTATGGTTGAATTTTAAGATCAGGACATTCTCTCATTCACTTTCCGCAGTTCATTATGTTTTACTCGCTATGTTCAATAATGGACTCCAATTTATCGCGAAATATTTCGGTTTTTCAAACTCGATCGCGCACGTGATATGTTTTAAAATGACCGAAATGTGTTAGGTTACATTATTAGTTCAAGTTGTTTCTTATGTTGGACGTTCAATATTGTAAAGTGCTACTGGAAAAATTCGAGCTTTGGTTTGTTATACTTGGGGATTTTGCAAGTGATTAACTATGGCAATTTTGTCGAATTTCAATCAGAGTCGAAAAACCCATTGGTGAATTAAGAAAAATAGTTATGCTGATAAATGACTGCACGCGTAATATCGCATGAGAATTCTTGATTCTAAAAATGGCCAAATGTTTCATGAACTTTATTCGCATTATCCGCAATCCTCAGCACCCGATAGGCAACAGTTCAGTGATAGCTTTAGTCTTAAGGTAATTTCATGGGCTATCGGCACACTCCTCTAAAGACTAATTGATTCTTTCCGTTGTAGATAATACTATATCAACAGCCAGGAAAATCATATGCACCGCTAAACATGGAAGTAATTGAAGACGTGGACTTGGGGACGTTTCAATATCTGGTTTTGATCTGAGGCACAGTGTGTAAATGTTCATGTCGTGTGTAATTTCTAGAGTTGTTGAATTATGAAAGCTAGATATGATAGCATGTAGCACAATTCGTCAAAGATATTTGCTATCCGATAAATGATTTCGTCGTAAGATTATCCCGAGATTTTAGTTCAGCTTACATTTTGATTTGACATCAGCGCATTTAGCTGATTACTGAATTAAAAACGAATGTATTTATAACCAATATGCCTTCGGTTAATTGGCAATAGTTTACAAAGAAAAGCAGTTAGCTAATTAGTGAATTGAAACCGAATGTATTCAAAACCTTTGCGGCTATATGCCTTTCCATATTTGGCGATTGTTTCCAAATGAGACTGTGAAGTCATAATGAAACTTGTAAATTTGACGCTAAATATGAACAATTAGCTCTATATGATAATAA
>JACCGJ010024568.1:0-11720 GCA_013407085.1 Atriophallophorus winterbourni
GCGTATAATGGCTACGCTGTTGTTCCCGACACTTTTCTGGAAGTTGTCTCATGGAGAAGATCTTGTCAACGGTCGATCTTCCCTTGCGGAAGCCACGTTGAGATTCGGAGTTAATTCTATCAGCTAAAACTTGCAGCCGGATCTGTAAGACTTTAGCAAACAATTTGCCTACAACATTCAGAAGGGAGATTCCTCTGTAATTGTTGCAGTCGCCTCTAACTCCTTTATTCTTAAAACGTAAATGTTCTATAAGAAGTTCCCTCTGGAGAAGTTATCGTAAAGCAATCGGGATAAATAACCTCCGATATGATGACGTTCTGGAAGGCAGTTTGATGTTGAAGGGTGTTTGGAGAGTTTTGTTCATTGTGTTTTTGTGTCTACTCATGAGTACCAAGTCTTTCGAAATATTCACAAAGCTTATCACAACGGTCCACGTTGAAGCACTGGACTCGAGTTTCGCTCTTATTACTGTTCATCAGCAGTGCACATCCTGTATCCGGTCTGACTGGAACCCAGGACCTTCACCATTGTAGTCTCATACCTTACGACCAGATCTACTGACCCCCGTTTGACCAATCGCGATTAAGTCTTCATAAAAGTTTCTCCAGACTAGCACATTTGAGTAGCGTCATATGCCCGACCAGTCGAGAAGGAGCCAGCAACATCTATTGTGGTCGTCCAACCGATCTGATCTCCTCGTCAGGTCTTCCCATCAGATACAGTGTAGGCTAACACCGATTAGATCTGACGGGCATTGTTGTTGTTGAAGAGTGTTTGGAGAGTTTTGTTCATTGTGTTTTTGTGTCTACTCATCAGGGTTCGAGTCAGACCGGAGACAGGATATGCACTGCTGATGAATGCAATTCAATTCAATTCAATTTTATTGGTCTAAAAAGCATATAGCTTTACGAAAAACCACAGAATAATATGACAACAACGAATAACATAACAAGCAACAATGGGATTAGATTGCTTACTGAGCAGTTCAAGAATCAAGTAAATATCCAAAGACCAGAAATTGTTTTCGATTTGTGGGATAACAAATGTAGGTGTATGGTGTTAAGATGTATAGTTTTCTTCAATGCACGGGTTTAGGGTCAAAAAGGCATCAAGGCTTCTCTTGAAAGTCTGCTGGTTTGGTGAGTTTACAACATTATCTGGCAGATTGTTCCAAGTAAAACAAACTCGAACGGCAAAAAATGTCGTATGCAGTTGAGTCTCGAGTGAGGGACAGTTAGAGTAAATGTGTGAGCTCTTGTATTATGCGAGCTCAGTAGATTCAATAAGCATTGTAGAGGGTGATTTTCGGTATTCAAAATATTGTAAACCAGAATCAAATCCCCTCGGAGACGACGACTTTGATAATTAAATAAATTTAGCGTTTTGATTCGCTCATTGTATGGTTTCCGGCTGAGTCCAGTGACAAGTTTGGTAGCTCGATGATATATTCGTTGCAAAGTCGCAACATGTTTTTTAAACCATGTGGACCATGCTTGAACTGCATATTCCATTGTGGGTCTGATGTACGTATTTATAATACAGGGAATTGTCTGTTTCGAGAACCTACCGAAAATTCTCTTTAGGAGTGACAATTTCGGTGATGTTTTGTAATGGACGTAGTTGCAGTGGCTCGACATCCATAGGGTGTTGCTTATTAACACACCCAAGTCCTTTTGTTCCCTTGTTCACGAGAAGCTGTGTGTTCCAAGAAGATACTGGTACTCCACATATTTGCCAATGTTTAACATGGGACACTTTTGGAAATTGAAAAATATGCGATTTTTTAGGGACCAAGCCTGGAGGTTATCCAGATCCTTCTGGAGCGGTTCGCAGTCTTCCGACTTACTTATCTTTGACCACACTTTTATATCGTCCGCGAACAGTACGATCTTGCATTTGATGAGAACCGGTATGTCATTAGCATAAAGCGCGAAGAGGATTGGTCCGAGGACGGATCCCTGAGGCAATCCACTTGTCACGGCTACCGACTTCGATAGAGCACCGTCCACAGAGACTTGAACAAGCCGATCAGTCAGCTCTAATAAGAGCGAAACTCGAGTCCAGTGCTCCCAACGTGGACCGTTGTGAGCAGCTTTGTGTATATTTCGAAAGACTTGGTACTGATGAGTAGACACAAACAAGGCAGTATGATGTGTTTTGAACGAGTCTTTGTGAAAGATTGCCTTTTAAGGAGATCCTCATGCAGCGGATAGTAATTATCATTTGGTATAGTATTTATGAGCCGATCACAAGAGAAAAATGTTTCAGGATTTTTTTAAATA
Source organism: Atriophallophorus winterbourni (assembly GCA_013407085.1). NCBI lineage: Eukaryota > Metazoa > Platyhelminthes > Trematoda > Plagiorchiida > Microphallidae > Atriophallophorus > Atriophallophorus winterbourni. The sequence continues at coordinate 2,283 of JACCGJ010024568.1, forward strand.
ATATCATCATAAGAAACAGAGCTTCAAGATTTATGAATTTACGGTCACAAAGAGCACATAGATTCACAATTACCATTGCGTGGTAAGTATTCGTTCATAAAAAAGGAACAAAAAATAATCATGTTATGTCACGTATAGTCCAGCTGAGTCAATACGCAGGTATCGTCAGTTCGTTATGCAACAAATACAGGGCCAAATTTCGAATAAAAGTTTCGACGCTGGGGGCGGTAACAATAGTTTCGGAAAGGTCATTCCACGCTTGCACGTGAAATGATCCTGATGCAACGTTTGGGTTACGCAAAGTCTTTTGAAAGAAGTGCGGGGAAATTAGCAGGTGAATAGTACAGAATTTGAGGTAATATACAAGAGAATAACAAGTGAGAAATTAGCTCAGAATCAACGCTGAGAAAACGAAGACGAAAAGCATAAAAAGCCCACGAGCTTTAGAATTTGGAGTATTTAGAGGATGACCCCGTAAGGTTGTCGGAGGTGCCGACAACCTATGATACTGGACGTCTTGTCGTCTCTAGTCAGGTCTGTGGACTTAATTCTTGATAAAATTAAGATTAATGCCAATTGCCTCGAGACGCGCGCCACGCTATTTATTGAACAAAAATTTAGTACTTTTCAGGCGTTAAAGATCGGCATCTCTCTTAAGACCATGTAATAATTTCAGTTAAAGCAGCAGCGAGCGGATATGAAGAATCGGTTCTGGGTAATGCACATCCAATGTTTACGTCATCTGCATATTTCAAAGTGAAAGTTGAGGGTGGCAGCCAGGTATGCTGAACAGAAAAAGGGAGATAGAACCGCTCCTTTGAAAAACTATTTTCTTTGCCGCGAGCAAGACACAGATCTATTGGAAAAGCTTACACATAGAAGTAGAAGAAGAATATTTACCAATAATATTAATTCAAACACTCACAAAATACTTTTCCAAAAACGTTACGTAAAATGTGGTGAAGATTAAATGTCGAAATTCGCACTACCAGTCACCTCTTTAGATGTAAAAATAACTTTCGATTGATTAATCAAATAACGGCCAGGGTAAGGGACGAAAGAATTACTGAATTTTTCACTTCTCGAATAATGACCGAGGTATTGCTCGCGAGTTTAAGAAACAACTTGCAAGCCATGAGGACCTCATGCAGTGGTGTGTATTATCGTAAGATATGACTGACAAATCTGTCACATTTACAGAAGTACCGTTTGACAACCATATCTGGAATTACCTCAGTAGAAGCATAGCTCAGTCTTCAGATAACCTTAATACTTCTTTTTAAATCCGTTTCAATTAAACCCGGAAAAAATACATGAGATGCATAGAGGAAGTGGGGAACAATGCAGGAAAAAAGTCTAACTACATCAGGTGGAACGAATAGGAAACACAGGCGTAGGGCATAGAAAGATAGCCTTTGAAACTTGAAGAACTGTATAGTCACATTATTAGTCCAGTTGAGACGTTGTGATAACATAACGCCATGATACTTGAAACAAGGATTTATGTGAACTCGGAGCCATTGAAGGAAATCGGAAAAATTCCTTGAATCAGAGTTCGACGTTGCTGACTAATCAAGCTGGAAAAGATTCGAGGATTTAACGCAGAGACGAGTGAGAATGACCACTGGTCAATTGTATTGATAATAGATTCTGATGCAGGAGGGTCAGCACCTCTGTGGTGGTCAACCACAACGGCAACGTCGTCAGCGTATTTGAGAGTAGGGGTGAAATGAAAACGCGGAAGATCTGAAATGTAATCGGAGAATAAGAATGGAGAAAGAATTGCGTCCTATAGTAGTAGAAGTAGTAGCAGTAGTGGCAGTAGTAGTAGTACAAGTAGTAGTATTAGAAGTAGTAGTAGTAATAGAAGTAGTAGTAGTAGTAGTAGTAGTAGTACTAGTGGCCGTAGTAGTAGTAGTAGTAGTAGTGGCAGTAGTAGTAGTCGTAGTGACAGTAGTACTAGTAGTAGTAGTAGTAGTAGTAGTAGTAGTAGTAGTAGTAGTAGTAAGAGTAGTAGTAGTAGTAGTAGTAGAAGTAGTAGTAGTAAGAGTAGTAGTAGTAGTAGTAGTAGTAGTAATAGTTGTTGTTGCAGTAGGAGTGCAGTAGTAGTAGTAGTAGTAGTAGTGGCAGTAGTAGTAGTGGTAGTAGTAGTATTAGAAGTAGTAGTAGTAGTATCAGTAGTAGTGGCAGTAGTAGTAGTCGTAGTGACAGTAGTACTAGTAGTAGTAGTAGTAGTAGTAGTAGTAGAAGTAGTAGTAGTGACAGTAGCGGTAGTAGTAGTAGTAGAAGTAGTTGTGGTTGTTGTAGTATTGGTAGTGGCAGTAGTAGTAGTAGTATAGTAAAATCGGGCCATTCATAACAGTATATTGCACACGATCTTTAAAGTAGGATGTTATCCAGTCAAGTATGTTCAGAGGGACACCACAGTCATACAGTTTTTTAAGCAAAGAACTCCTGACAACACTGTTGAACGCGTTGGTGTAATCGAGGAAACAAATTTGCACGATTTTAAATCAATGGAACGTGGTCCGTTAGCACGGTATCTAAACTGATGAGAATCTTTTAACTGACAGCTCAAAACCATGCATCAGAGCACAATACGTTCCACTACTTTGGGTAACTGCGACATACAAGAGATGAGGCGGTACTTCTCATGATCATTTTTGGGAATACGTGTGATGTGTACCGGCTTCCAACAGTCAGGCAATAAAGATTCCTCCATGCATCTATTAAAAATGGATTAGATAGGCAAAGGTAATTGAATATATTTGTGGGAATCCATATTCATGAAAAGAAAGTTTGTGTTGAATCGGTTAGAGCAGATTTTTGGTAACGTTTCGCTCCTGACACAGATGCCTCGAAAAGGATTCAAGTTTAAATTGCATTCACTTGACCAATCCACAGTTACCGAAGTTAGAAAGGCGAAATCAAAACAAAGGGTATTTCGGTTCTTAGCGATATCGCTGTTCTACCAGGTTGAAAACCTCTGCAGTGATGCTGCTGATAAGAAACGAGCTCACAAGAAGTTAGTAGTCGACATGCAGATCATGGTTACACCAAGAATCCAATTAAACGCCAATTAAACCGTGTTGAAAATCCTCAACGGAAAACGGAAAACGTTCGGCGAGCTAGGGTTTCTCTACCGTATGTCAAAAGCGCCTCCGAAGGAATAAGTTGAATCTTGAATAACGCAGGTATTAGAGTAACATATATGAGAGGTAGAATGCTCCTCTCTGTAATAATGCATTTCAAAGATAAGAGTTCATTAGCTTGTGCGACGAACTGTATCTACCAAATCAAGTACAAAGATTGCCCGGTTGTTTATATTGGGCAAACTTATAGAGAACTTTGCACTAGGGTAAACGAACATAAACGAATAGGAAAGCAACACCGAAATTCCACTGAATATCGATCGAGGATAACGTTGAAGTTATAGGGCGTGTGTGAAACGTTATAAGGAAAGACTTCGCGCTGAGACAAATGAAATAACAAAGGCTGGAGCAAATGCGGTGAACAAGGTGGATGGGAGGGATATCTGAACAATGTAGCGTCCGGCTCTGCAGCGGGTAATGCTTAACGTACATGACCCCGAATGCGCACACGGCTAAAGCAATCAGGCCTCTTGGTCAGTGGACATTGTTCACACCTGCACTGACAAAGTAATTTAATGATTATACAGCATGCAGCCTACAACGATTCACCTGCGTGACCTCTAATGTACACAAGGATCGCGCAAGTAGTCCTCCAGCAGACGTTATTAGCACATATACACCAAAAGTAAATAATTAAGGGTATCACACATATAGCGGTTTGATCCATTTGCCATGATATCGCATGTCTAACTTCGGTAACTGAGGATTGGTCAGGTGAATGCAATGTAAACTTGAACCCTGTTCGTACTGACACCCTTGGTCAGACAAAGCTTCTCTGTCAGAAGCTCAACGTTACAAAATATCCACATGTCCATTTAATTATTTTGGCGGGTACGGCTCGTGCAACTATTACATGCCTTTTCCGCGGGATCATGCATTAAAGAAGCAATAGAATTTCACTTATGTGGGATAGTCCCGGATACACCAGTGGTAAGCTCATCTACTAAGCCGCCACGATAGGCTTGTTGAATTCTAGGCTCCGAAAGTTTCTCGAAGCGTATTCGTTTAGAGTTGACGGTATTTGAACTGCAGAATTTTAATTTTAATTAGAATCTACGCTAGTGTTCCAGAAGGAGCGACAGTCCTCACTACAGCCCCTTCATCTAGCGCTAGTGGCGAGATAGTCTATTCGTGTCCATGACTGATGATCGCCACGTTGCAAACGACCGATTTTTATGTGTAAACGAAGTGCTACTGAAAAATAGTCTGTGCTGTTCACATAGCTGCAGAAAGCGTTCACTATTGTCTGTCTGAAGAGCATTGCAACGGAATGCACCACGGAGTACTGGCTCAGTACCATCCAGGCAACCAAATTGAGCATTCACATCCCCAGCAAGAATAATGAGATCCAAACTCTGCACGTCGAACGAGTGCACAAAGTTAGTCGTAAAAGATATCTTTGTTGTCATCAGTGCTACTGTTAGCCGGAGCATAGGTGGATATTACGAACAAGCCGCGTTTACTTTGAGTTCGGGAAGTAGTGAAGTCAGAAGTAGTTAGTCGGACGGGAATCCAGTTTAAAAGTGAGCTTCTGCATGTGAACTCAGGACTTTGCCTACACCCATTTGGTCTGAGGCGGAAGCAAAAGAATCACCGGAGCAGCGCAAAAATTTCCTGTTGGAAAGATTTGGTGCATTCAGTTCGATAATCATAGATGCGTCATAAAGGCTCGTCTACGAAAATCAAATTTAGGAAGAGGGAAAAAGCAGTTTGCTGGTCTGATGGAGGTAGGGTTCGTAAATTCATGACACCTATGTTCGCAGGCGTGTGTGGTTTTATAAAATGGGTTTTGAGTTTAGGATATGCTGTTTCAAAAAATTTCAGGTCGGTCACTTATCACACTGGAAGCTGAAGGATAATGGTTAAAAATTTGGGGAGGGGAGATTTGGTAGAAAATGATTGAAAAGTAGCACCAGCAGTAGCTTGTTTTCGCTTACCCGCCCCGCTGTATGAAGCATGTAAGTAGACCCGATTTATCATGCGAGACGGCCGATCGGCTGGGATATTGCCAGGTCGCCCATGCCTAACCCGATGAACAATCAGGGTTCTCAACCAAGGCCTGGGGCTAAAAAGGCTTACCCACAAGGCAGTAGGCCGAGACGTTGTTCATCTGGCCTCTATCCATATACCTACCCAGTATGAAGATGCCCGAAGGACACAATCTGGTATAGCACAATGGGTCACGGACTTACACAAACATCACACAATGTTAAGGTCCAGTATCCACGTGATAGCAACGCCAGCACACCATCCTCTGTGGAGACATCAGTTAAGCTTGTCGGCAATCAATTAAGTGTGTTCTGCTTTTGAAAGCCGCGGCTACTCAACGGGCGCAATAAACGAGAGTGTTTCACATATACCACCTCACTCTGGTAGACTGGCATGCAATCAATAGACGATGACTCATTTAATTACCTGGGCGTTGATTAGTTGGGCGGAGGGAATTTGTAACGCGTCAGCCACTTAGCAGTTCTCTTTGTAAACGCACGAAGGATTTTCTCGTTTCGCAGTCGTACCAATACGATCCACACAGCAAAACGGGAACCGAACATACAAATATTCGGTTTGCACTGCGACGCCGCGTCGTAGGCGTTCATTCTCGGGAGTTGGGTAGATTTGAGATGCTACGTCAGTGCAGTAACACAACAAAAGGATAATGAAACTGTTGTGAAAGAAGCGATGACTCGTCATTCGTAAGGGTGATTCGTGAGGCTAGGCGAAACGCTGTTCCCTCTAGACGTTTAAACCAACACCTTGGTGTGATTGTGTCCAACAATTAACAGGCACGAACGATAAGAATGACGCAGATTGATAACCGAAAATATCGGTACTGCCTATAACCAAGAATTGTTATTCGCAATGAACATTTGAGAGTGGCTAGGTGACAAGCATGTTAAACTATGACGTGCACGTTTAACCGAAACGCGTATTGCATTGTATCTCGAATTGTTTTAAGGGCGCTGTAAACGAGTTCAAAGTGCTGATTCTAATTTCTCATGAACAACGGGGCCTAGTCCAGCTTGGATTGCACTGACCAGATACAAGGTTAAAAACATGGTGAATTTTTCACTATAATTCATGAAATAATTCAATTGAGAGCTGGTACACCGAATGAAACATTGCACGAGCATGTTATGATCTAAAAACGGCCGGGACAAATGACACATTCGTTGGAATCAACCACTAAAATTTATTCCTTGGATCGAAGCATCCATCGTATCTTGAACATATCGTGGATGGACAAAGTGACTAATGCTGAAGTGCCTTCAAAAGCTGGTCTACGGAGCATGTTCACCTCACTGCGACAGTGCCGTCTGCGGTGGCTTGGTCATGTCTATAGAATGGGAAATGGTCGTATTCCGAAACATCTACTCTATGGTTAGTTGCAATCAGGAAGTCGACCATTGGGCAGACCATACTTGCGGTACAAAGACGTTTGCAAAAGAGATCTGAAAGGTCTTGGCATTGACCCCGCGTGTTGGGAAGAACTTGCTCTTGACCGCTCACATTGGAGTCATTGTGTAAAGCGTCATCTGCAAGATGGGAAGGAGCAGATACGTCTCTTGTCTGCTGAATGCAGATCACGCCGCCGGCGTGCAACTTACGTCCAACGACCAAGTTTTGTCTATCGTTGCAAGCGCTGCTGGAGAGATTGTTCCTCCAGAATCGGACTGTTTAGCAATTCGAAAAGCTGTAGAACATGAACATTCATGCGATTGTGATGTACATCTATGGTCGATGTCGACCGAAGGAGGCCAACATCTGATACAGATATGGTGCAGTTCAACAAATTCAGTGTGTAATACATGCGAATCATTGTCATGGTTGAACGTAAGCGTGAAAATACCTGATTGCCTACCACGACGAGGGGGAAATATTGTTTATGTGGTCCCACCCCGAGACTTTAGCGCACTAGTTTTCACCCACAAGGCAGTGGACCGAGAAAGGTTCGCGCCTACTGGTGACCCACTTAGTGGTTCGTACGCCATTTCCACAAACTTCCACTTCAGACCCCGATAAACCCGTTGTTCGGTTGGTGACTGCAGATTTCGCTTATCCTGCAGACAATGTCCTTGGATAGATCAAGGGGCAGTAACTTCTGATGCGGTAAGTTGCATCCGCTACGCCATGATATTACCCTTTGACTTACGTCGCATTTATGGAGAGAACGCTTGCCAGGCGAAAACTCACATCCTCAGACACAACCTCCGAGCCCACCCAGCTGACACCACGAGTAAGTATTTCGGTTTGCCAGTCCAAGAGTATGCAAACCGAAGCCGTCATTTATTTGATCATACTGAAGGCACTTGGGATACACTAATCGAGATGGTACGGGCGCTGTGCATGCATCGTACATCCATCAACACACGCGATTGCTTGTTAATTTTAATGAACAAACAAACAAAAGAGCCGAGGAGATGGCAAGGCTAAGTACAGCAACGGCTGGCTGTGTTTACCTGACACATAGATGCCATAAACTCTAGACACTCAAGAGATAATACCTAATAGCACAATATTGGCCAACGTCGAGGAATCTGGACAAGGTATGAAAGCACAAGCTTGATCCAGGCAAAGTGCCGCACAGTCAGAGACTGCACGTGGGCTAAGATACTGTCAGTTTGCCCAGGCCTAGACAGATTTGAGGGGGGGGGTTGCACGGATGTACAATCGTGCAGCATTTCTGTGCTATGCGGCTAAATTGATTGGCCAACGGTAGTGAGCTGCATGCTGAAACACTCTGGAGTCTCACTACCATTATATTCCCCCTCAATCCGGACAAGATATGTATGTTCATCGAAACAACCAGAGAACGATATCACATCTAGACACGTCGCTACCATACCTACAAAGAATGGGAGAGGAAACTGCCACCGGGGCAAATTTGATTGTAATTTGCTTACAAGACTAATTAGTACGCCTACATTTTGTTCTCACGTGCAATAAACAACGTAGCACAACACATTACTTGCAGCTTACATTACCCCTAGCGTCCGAGTACCATACACAGTGCCCCCCCCAGAAAATAACAGAACTAGCGAATATGGATCAAAGTTGGATTGCCATGGTGAGAAATCACACAAAATAAAATCAGCAAAAGTCACAGGTAGAAAAGGAAACGAAGCTATACAACAACATATGATGATGAAAGCAAGATTTGACGAAAATACGCACATAATCTGAGGTGTAGCGCGGCGACGCGACGCGTGCGAAGGGAATCGAGCGAACAGAGATTACGGTTGACTACGGCCGGCTTCCTTACGTTTGCCAGTCTTGATTTTGATTCGCGCACGCGATAAGAACATATGACGACGTCTAGTGTCCGCCAATTGGGTAGGTGGAGGGAATTGGCGAGGCAATGATGTGGGAAGCGGGGCCTCCGAGGGATGAACAATCGTGGGTGAACTGCAAGCATGTTTCAAGTTGGCACACTCCACTTGTTCGTCATCCGAGTCAAAGAAGCACGCGTGAGACGTGTAGTCGCGGAACACGTCAGTGATGGTGTCGTCTGCGGTGAAGGAACAGGCTTCCTGTAAGGAAAACGCGAGCGGGGGTTACAACAATAGATGGTTGGTAGATAAGTTTAGCGCTTGACTCAATGCGATAGGCCGTACAATTAGACCACGTGACAATTTCGGCGTATGCGAAACGGGTCATATTTATCTGATGAACAACGGCTGTTCCAAAAGATTAACGTCGTAATGGAGTTGACACATGTCTAATCAGCAAGGGAGACATAGACGTAGTCTTTTCAGGAGGTCTAGCGATATGCGTGCGTGTCGATCTCGACTGTTTATACAACGTGTACAACACAGCGGTGCGTGCAACACTTCTTTATGGCTGCGAAACATGGTCTATCCGAGCGGAAGATATCCGTCGGCTTTCTGTTTTTGATACCCGTTGCCTGCGTAGAATTGCTCGCATTCGGTGGCAGCATCGTGTTACAAATATAGATGTCTGCTAGCGGGTGTTAGGACCAGGTGGCCACGGACTGAGAGAAATGCTGATGCTTGCTCGCTTGCGATGGTTGGGACACGTTTTAAGAATGCCTACTCCACGTTTACCGTACCGCTCCTTATTCGCAGAGCCTGACAGAAGCTGGGAGAAAAGATCGGGTGGCCAGTTCATGACGTGGCGCGTTGGGATGAAGAAACTCACCGTAGCGCTAGGCTCCGTTGGGCGTATTCGTTTGCCTGAGTGGGGTCCAAAAGCTCCACCTAATAGTTGGCTGGAAACCTTACGCGATATGGCTACAAACCGAAGTCAGTGGCGCCAGTGTATTTTATTG
>JACCGJ010024575.1:0-16062 GCA_013407085.1 Atriophallophorus winterbourni
CTTTAAATATGCGAAATTCAAGTTTGAATTCCCTTTGTTTATTTTTAAGAAGCATCTGGTAAAAACACAAATCAACTAAAATATTAAAGCTCAGTTCAAAACTCCTAGTAGATCTTTTGTAGCACTTGTATAATACGTGACTGATGACAGGACACAATCCATCACCAGCTGTAATATTTTTCGTGAAATTTTCATATCGACTTGCTGACTGTAATTTACGCCTGAGAATGTTGGGCAACCAGGGTAAACCCACTTTTTAAAAACACGCACGTTTGTGGTGTAATTGGAATCTAATAATCGTAATTCAGGGACGCGCTACAAACCCGCTTTTTCTTTACTGACAGGAGATACATACGCAATCGTACTAGAGTCTTAGTACAATATAAGTCATAGATACCTACGTAGATTCACGAAGAGTTTGAGGTGATAAGGCTTTAGTGAACGAGATCGTTGGTTGAAAACCTTCGATTGTTTTAATCCTGTAAACTTTGTGAAATATAATCCGAATGGCGAAATGTCATTTTTGATTTTAAATAATTTGAAAACGTATAAATAACGCAAGAAAATCATCATATACATTGAGAGTACAAATACCCCTTTCTATGACGGTGTTTTAGAAGAAGATCATTTGTTTGGTATATAATAAATCTGTTGTACTAGTGACTAACCACCACGAAAGTGTTATGGGTTCGGCTAATTTTCATATATTTTCTTTCTCCATCAAACTCTCTACTAATGTAGGGATTGATAACAAATGGTTACACTCAAATAACATTTTAGTAGCCAAAATTTCAATAATTTGTTTTATTTAATATATTTCAAGTGTTTTTTATACAGAGTATTTAGGATTTTTATTTTAAATTTCTGTTTTCAAGATATTCTTTCGCAAACTAACGTGCTCTAACATAAGACACTTTTGTCCCTTGAAATTTAGTCTAGGTGATCAACGATTTAATTAAAACAAATAATCAATATCTACCATCATTTCATATTTCTGAGAAATTAAGTGAGACAAACAATGTTTTACCATTTGATAACTAGTTTTTCCATTGTAATGTGTTAAATATTCTAGAATATAACCACTTTAATCACCAAGTAAAATATAAGATGTTTCTAAACTTGAAATACATACAATTTTTTTATATTTAACCGAAAAGCAGACAATTAATCCGCACATCCGACGAGACAAAAATGCACCACATTTCATGTAATTAATCCTGAATTGGGTGTTTTCAGGACCTGCACTTGTATCGGATTAACAAAAAAACTAAATATCACCCGATTTGATGAATAAAATGTACGAATTTCTCGGGAGTGGAATTAATCGAGTTGCTAATTTCTGGAAACCAAGAGGATAAAACGGTGAAAATTTAATCGAAATTTGTCATAATATTATGAGTGGTATTAGTTAAACATTTAATCATCTGTCATGTTTTCAAATTTACTTGGACAGTGATTGCTGCGTGTATAATGCTGTCACTCGCTTACCCGTGAATTGCGGAGTTCGATAAATTATTTTATCAATTGCGCGTTTATAATTTTTAGCAAAGTTTGAATAATTTGAGAATTATAATAGGAAATACGTTTTAGTGCAATCGACCGCTTCATAACGGGATACGAACATTACACATATCGCATAGAAAATGAGTAGAATTTTTGAGTATTTCATGCATTAATTAATAGTTGACTGCAGTATTTTGAACACACCCGTAGTTTCTTTGTAATGTTTTAATAAAAAGGCACAAATTTTATTATGTGTGTCGCCTAAATTATGATTTAAACTTTACAACGACCTTGAACAGGATTTAAACATTCTTGCCTCGAAGATCCTAATAATAATAAGATGGAGAGCACTACACAAGAGATTTGAAGCGAATATATTTGCTGCAAAGTGAGTTCGATTGAACTCTTAACATTTTCTGAATGTAGATTGCAAATGCGAGGAGTGATCTGACAAAAGTAAAAAAATGTTTTAAAGGTTCGAAAATTTTATGTTTGGTTGCGTTCTTATTCGTTATATAAATTCGGGATTTCGCTTGATTAAGAATACATGTTCTTACTCAATAATAATATAGACGACCGAATTGAAATTCGGAGCATATCGTTTCTAGTTCTGTAATTCACACAAACTTAAAGTCTAATGGAAGAAGCTATCAATAATATTTTTGCTCACAATTCAGATGTCATTAGGACTAAACGTTACAATCACATGCGCCCACACACATACAGATGGGGTTAATCTCATGACTATAGACAAATCCTTGTATCATTTTGACAATTCTTGCCAACGTTGAGCTGCCATAAAATGTTCAAGTTTCTCTTTACCGCAAGCATTCACAGCGATTTGTCCAGACATGGCAGAAATTTTAAACTTCCCAATGAGTGTCCCACGAGCAATCCGGTGACACTGAACGAAGTGAATCGAAATCGCACGAGGCTCGAATCTGATTTTCACAGCGATTCACTTGTCATAAAATAAGTTTGTCAGGCAATTTAGATTTATCACGATAAATTTAATGGGCGAGGCTGAAGGTTGCGTGGCAACATTTGATGGCTCACATTTGCGATTTAAATCAACGAAACATTTCTACGGAAATTATACAGACTGGGTTATAACATGCAACTTGCAAATTACCTTTCGTGATAATAAGTAATTAGCCGTTATGCTTACTCAACTAAGTGGATGAAATATCGCACGACTGCAATTCTGGTATTATAATTGTCGAATTATTTTGCAGAATATAATTGGTTGAATAAAATGCCAGAGGTGGGTCGAAATTGAAACATTTCATAAAAAAAATTATTTTTGACTGGCCCTCGCTCATACAATGCTTCCGTTTATCAAAACAAATTTTATTTTGCATGTATGACTGCGAACTCCGCAGATAATACATATTTGTTGGTTATTTTCGTACGTTTTACTATATCCATGTGTGTATCGCACTTTTTCACGTTTTGTGCTGTGGGCATGTGTACGCGAATCGTTCGTGATACAATCTTTTATTACCTGGTTCTTAACAAACATTACTGAACAATGGCTTAGAAGTAATACTTTGTTTACTATTTTTCTTCGTTTGAATGATAATTGAAACTAATCTTGCTGTATCCAATGTATCGAATCAAATATCCCTAACCACAATATGGTATAAGCAATACAACGCAACTCCAAATCTATGTTCAACTCGAGCCGTTAACAATAAAAAATAATGAAACACATCGAAGCATAAAGAAAAATTCTAACTAAACTCCTTAGATTTATTCAAAATGATTACAGACAAACTAAAATTTTGCATTGCTTTTGATAGTTCACACCCATTGAACAAGACCATTGTTGCCTGCAAATCGTTGTTCTCCACCTAATATTTTATTCCCTATTTAAAAGCTAATAATTTCAGATTATCTTTAGTTCCTTGCCTGGCACGATACAAGGTTAATCGATCGATGTCACTTTCAGAGTCTAAGATGCGCCTGAAAATTTGATAACTGATGTTAAGATCTCCTCGAAAATTTTCTAACCTCATTTTTAATTTCATTTGCATGTTTGTCTAGGCCTGGGTAACTGGACAGAATTTTGGTCCACTTACAGTATTTCTTTTGCGGCACTTTGCCCGGATCAGGCTGGTATGATTTCATACATTTCACTTCATCTTAACTTTGTGGAGAAACTAATTTAATTGCTGAAAATTCGTGTACATGAATAAAGTCACTTTCTTGTTCTTCTCAAAAGATTGCCATATTCGGAGAAAGTTTACGGATAGTCTTATCTTATAAAATACTCCAACGTCGCACGTTTCATATCACATGACAGTCGATTCTAGCTCTGATCCGCGTCTCAAAACCAGTTTGATTCTGGTAGGCTTAACTCGTAAATCCATGAAGGCGGTCAAGTAAATTCCTATTTCAAACCTACACTCTCTGGTGGCTATATTAAGTATTGATATAGGCTTTTGTATTCAAAGTCGCGGAAAAACACCGGAGTCCACGTCCCGTTAAGCTATTCATTAATCTACTTTCATTAGTATTGGAAACTCTGGCAATGATATCGTTGTACAAATATATAACAGTATTGACATTTTGGTTCCAATGGAGTCACAGAGCATATGCTGCATGGAGACAGCTAGATCTCCGAATTTTATTGCCAAGCCTTACATCCGAGGCACAGTTAGATGGAAAAATCCATTCTAATTTTGTAATTAATAACAGCAGCAGAGCACGTTTAAATTCTGTGGCTAGACTGGCATAAATCTCAACACCTGGAACTGCTTTCGAAATTTAAAGTTTTTCAAATGGTATTGGACTGGACAGCTTCTATTGCATAATATGCCGCTCCAAGTTTGGTAGTCAGCAGGTGAAGATGTAAGTCTGGCCTCACTATGCCAAATATATTTGAATTTTCTCATCACGCCTAAAAATTAATGCACCATCTATCTTGAACTCGACAATATTGTCTCCCTTAATGATTAACAATATTCCGAACTACATGTGCAAGTTTTGTAAGCAACAAAAAAGTGGGTAAGTTGATCGTTATTTGCACTGAGATCTATGTTTCTTCTACCACATGGTTGTCATAGTGGCCATATAACGAACAAATAGACGATGTAATCGTTTCAAGAAAGACTTTTAGTCCAGATATCTCGAACCATTTCAATGGTACATTATTGAGTATATAAACAACTAAATCTGTCGTTCTAACGAAATAAAAGCTTCGATTAACTGAGAGTAATTAATCGTCGGAGCACTCAGATGCATTTTCTTTTGAAGTGAGCGCATTGAGTTTGCGGCAGACGAATCCAGTGTAGACTTCGGGCGCCTCATACGAACAATGGTGATCAAAGACTTCCTGCGACAAACCACCCAGGCAAGAAATTTGAAATGATTTTCGAGAAAACTGTCAAGAGAAATCTCCATTAAAAAGAAGAAAATGAACTGATAATCATTTTGCTTTATCATTAGAGCGCTACCGACATAGAGAATTGTAAATCTATCCATTTTTTCTCATTTTTCCCAAAATGGAAACAGATCATTTTATTATTAAATTTTTCTTCACAGTTTTCCCAACACGTGTTAGCAAACTATGAGATCGAGACCAGCAACAAGCTGAAATTCACATAATATGCTTTAGAATATTACAGGTTATATGTGAGAAAGGCATATAAATCAGATACCATCATATTTTACCTCTAATTCCCAGGATTTATGTAATCTCGAACAATTGTGTTCTACAAACGTAATATGCTGGTCACTTAATTTACATGTAGCAAATAGGTTTTTGCAAAAAAAGTTTTCAGAAATTATGGTCGCATTGCAAACACAGTATGCTTTCACAGCTAGACTCAAATGAAATTTATTTGAAATAATGTAACATCTTAGGTAATATGATCAAATCTTATTAAATTCAGTCATATCTGTATGAGCAGCATGTCATTATTACCATAGAAACTTGTCAGCTTTTCTTCTCAGTGTATACCTCATATTATATTTAGGTAAAGCACTGTCTTTTGGTCCGCGATAACTCTCGTGTTTTGAGCCACCGATAGTTGACTGCAAATAAATATGATGGTTACGTGCGTGCGTACTAAATGTTTTTACTAGTACGGCAAGTAAAACCTGGACCAGCCACGCAGACACATCGAAAGGCTGAATCTTTCCATCTACGACGATCCGTCGTAACTGAACAAACTGCCGTTTAACTTCAACAAAGCAGGATCATGATTTTGGGATCGGAGTAGAGTTCACATAACATATGGTTCGCATGTTCTTCAAAAAATTGCTTTGAAGAAAAATTTGGGTGCCTGGATAGGCTCCATTTTAAAAACATACTTCAAACTAACAGTGCCTTTAAAAAAGCAACACGTGTTTTTTTTTGGAATTTTTCGCTCAAGATAAGGATCATGATACATACTTGAGACCAGTCATGGAATACGTGTGCAGTCATGGTCTCCGTGGCTCTAGAGGGATGTGGAACTTATGCAACGAATCTACCACCGCTCAACAAAACTAGTTCTCAGCATCCGAAACAAACCATATAAGGAAAGGATAGCTCAACTGAATCTGTTCGATTTTCCCTATCGACGAATCAGAGGAGACCTTATCTTGCTTTATAAAACATTTCATACCCCGAACCCTCTCTTACAGGATTTATTCACGCGAAGGGATCCGAGAAATTATGCATTTTGCCAGGCATGTCCGATCGGTGCGAAAGTGAACAAGCCTGACTTTGATTGATGGCGGAAAACAATTTACCCATACCTTCCGTGAAGCGGCTCTGATCGAACGAGCTGTATGTCATGATTGTGTGGTTAAGTCAAATAAATTTATCATCAGATGTTTAAAAGTGGCACGGTAGCAACTTGGAAGCGATTCTGTAAGATACGGAATCACGTCACGACTCTTGTAAGAGAAACTGGCATGCAGTTCCAATGGACTTGCTGGAGAGAATGGAAAAAAATCCTAAACTTCTGTACAACATCACGAATCAAACCAAGCGTTTTCTCTGTACATACCGCAAATGGATTAACTCATTCTGCCCAGGCTACCCCTGATGCTTTAGAAACGTCTTACTCGTCTTCAATCCTAAGAGTTGTATCCCCCATTTCAAGTTTTACCAAATTTGCAGATAAAATTACCTCCGACATACTTCGCAGGTGTCACATTGCTTTGACTGCACCTTTCACGCGCTTATTAAATCTCAGCCAACATAAAGGAAAAATAACACTACATTTGAACGC
The DNA here is from genome assembly GCA_013407085.1 of Atriophallophorus winterbourni. Lineage (NCBI taxonomy): Eukaryota > Metazoa > Platyhelminthes > Trematoda > Plagiorchiida > Microphallidae > Atriophallophorus > Atriophallophorus winterbourni. Next base: position 6,729 of record JACCGJ010024575.1, read on the forward strand.
CGGGATGATAATTGCTATTTATGAAGGCAGTAGCCCATCAGACAGCAAACTTAAGACCGGTCACGCTACCTCCAGCGATCTTTAAAGTAGTGGAATACATTGTGACATTGAAAACATTTTTAAAACCAAAATATTTTGACGGCAGCACAACATGGTTTTCGAAGAAATCGTTACTTTTTATATAACCTAATTACAACTTTCGAGGATTATACCAAGGCTGTACGTGCTTGCTACATTGACATTTCCAAAGCTTTCGATAGGGTCAACCATGAAATTTTAATAAAAAAGCTCGAGGCTTATTGAATAACGGTAATGTTACTGAGTTAGATAATAAACTATCTTACTGATAAACAAGTACAAGTTCTCGTTGGCAGCACATTCTCGCGAAGAATAGACGTCACAAGTGGAGTTCCGCAAGGCTCGCTGCTTGGACCTCTTCTATTCTTGGTGTACATGAACGATATAGTAGAGGGAATTGGATGAAACCTTATACTGTTTGCCGATGATGTTAAAATATTTATACGTGTCAGGTCTGTTATTGACTGTATGTCATTACAACGGGATCTGTACACCTTATTTCGTTGGTCCCAGTCAAATGAGTTACCATTTAACCCTGCCAAATGTAAAGTGCAGCGGCTTGCAAAATCTCTGCACCACACGTATCAGCTTGGCACGCAAGATCTTGTCAGGACCACCGCATAAAAAATTCTCGGTATCTGAATGTCGATTAACCTTAAGCCTGGACACGCTTGCCGGATAGTGTACAACAAAGCCTGCTGTATCTTGAGTCTTCTAAAAAAGGATATTCAGGATTTTCACGCCCGAAACATTACCCCGGTTAATTAATAAGTATGTACGTCTTGTTATGTAATATTCCATCCAGGGCTGAGCATCATGACTGAGGAAGGATAACGAACTACTCGACAGGATTTATCATCGTGCGACAAAATTAGTCTCCCGATACAGAAATTTGCCTTTCAAAAAGCGAATGTTAAAACTGAATCTAAACGATTTTACCCAACGACGAATACGTGGTGACCTCATGTTGACACTCAAAATCTTGCATACTGAAAACCATCCCTTCAAACACTTGCTACAGCCCAATGGCCTTACTCGAACACGAAAGCATTCAAAAGCTTTAAGCATTTCGCATTCTCGATTGGATGTTCGTCGAAATGTTTTCTCGGTAAGAATTTGTTTCAATTGGAACATTTTGCCTGAATTAATCATACTCTCAGAATCTGTTGAGGTTTTCTCTTCTAAACTCGATGAGTATATGACGAACCATGCAGTATGTGACTGTCCCTATTGATTTTTGAGAGATTATATATTTTTACTTCATATACATCATCATCCTGTGGTTAACGTTAAGCTTACTGCTTTTTCTACCATAAAAATAACTGAGTTTCTTAACAGACTATATCCCAGTATATTTTCAAAACGATAACAAAATCACGAATTGCTGGTTTTGGCTTGGAATGATGCGGTATAATGGTATACGTGGTTTTCATGGTTTGATTACTGTGATTAAACCCGGAAACCAAACGTAACCGTGCTGTTGTGATTGTTTGACGTACAAACGCTCGAGTGAACCATAACAAGAGAATGACCTCAGTAACAAATTAACATTTCTTGCACATAATCTTGCTTTCATTATAATCCGCCATAGGAATTCACGAAAAGATGCCAGTTTGCATGATGAACTTGACCCGGTTCAATCTGGCTTCTCCTAACAACTTTTGACAAGATATATGCTTAGGGCATTACTACTGGATGCGCGAATTAAACGTTTTGTAAACGACCCAGCAATTTTAATAAATGTTTAACGCTTAGTAAGTTTGGATATATCAATTGAATTTTTGTTTGATGCAACCCTTGTTTTTTTTCCACCAAATTCATTTGATGTTAAAGCATTGAAAATTTTCATGCAACTTCATGATCACAGATTTGTTACAACAAATGTCTTACCCATAGGGAAGTAATTTTTAGAGATTCGACATCATGACAAATGTTTCGGATGCTTCGCCTTTTTCTCATTGTGACGTAATTTGATGTTTTCTTTTCCAGAACACAACGTATCTTTTACGACTGATACAAATGTGTTTCACATGCGTTTCATCTAAGTAAAATTCTATTTGAAATAATTTTATAGGCATTAGACACTCTGTAAATGCTTTAACTAATCCATTTTACGGAAATTGCTTATGGTGATTAGTTGTAGAATAACAAATCAAGGCCTTTGCACTATGTGTAGACTATATGTAGACCCATGAATATGTGCTGGTTCACCTCATTCCCGCCTGAACTGTAGAAGGTATTTTTACTCTGTCCGTGTCTGTTTTACTTGGAACAGTTTACCTTCAACCGTTGCTTACTCCACTAGCTTGTATGAATTTCAAACGAAATTAGACGAATTTTTATTGCATTATTCGTTTCCAGAACACTTATATACTGTTTAATCTATGTTCTTATATTGTTTATACACTTAAATTACAATTTTTACCATCCTATGGTTGTTGCTAAGCTTGCTGCTTTTTAGACCATTAAAAACCTTGAATTGCCTTGAATCGTGGATGGACAAACTGCATAAGGCTGAAGTGCTTTCAAAAGCTGGTTAACAGATTATATCATTCTACTAAAACTGCGCCGATTACAGTGCCTTGGTCACGACTGCAGAACCGAAAATGGACGTATTCCGAAAGATCTGCTCTACGGTGCTGATGAAAGCATATTACGCCGCCGGTGTGTTGAGATTGTTCCACCCAATCAGAATGTATAGTCATTCGAAATGCTGTTGTGCATTAAAAAAATGGGAATGTGATGTACATCCATGGTTGACATCGACAGAAGAAGTCCAATATATTTGATCGTTTTAAAACAAATTTTTTAGATCGACGTGACACAGCGTAGCCAACAATGTAAAATTGAGTTGACGAGGATCTGTAGACTAGTTTTGTGCAGCACAGCCGTATTTATAACTCATTCAATTCACGACATGTACTTTTTCTCAATTTAATCATTTCACGATATATATTGTTCCCAAAGTTGTCACAGCCGGGGATGTTGGCGGGGATAAGCTTTCACCACCTACAAAATGATTCCATACGGCGTGCCTCTCAAATAGACTCTGACAACCGAAGCCTAACTCCTGTCCTGCTCGTGGCGGAAGTGCTTCTACTGCCAGCAGAAGGGGCGAATGCGGGTGAATGGCGCCTCAAAACCAGTTTGCTTCGGCTAGATGGAGCTCGTCAGCCTGGGAGGGCAGTCCATCTAGGGGATGGAAACCCTGATTCCAAACCTCCGCCTCTTGTGGATTGCACAATCACAATACTCCGCCGAGGACGGTCCCAAGACCATCTGCAAAAGGAGGAGGGTTAGACGCGGGGTCAGCAACCAGACTCTGTGAAAACCTCAAACCGCTACTGAAACCAAAGCAACATGTCATACCAAAGTAACATCTCCATTCTTGAAACGAGAAGAAACCTCATCGGAGTTAAAAATGAAGCAGACTGGCGGAAGCCCAAAGGAAGCCAGTCAGCTGATGAATCTTCTGTCGATGAAAGCAACAGCAAATTTGCCACATCGAACGTCTGCACGATGTATGAGACCGGAAAAGCTGCACAAGTCGCGAAAGAAATGCAAAGGTATAGTATACAACTGCTGGGAGTATGTGAAAGTAGATGGAATAGATCTGGTATGTTGGTTTTGACATCTGGGGAACGGATTATTTACTCAGGTCATAAAGATGAGAACCATAGTCATTCAGAAGGCGTCGCTATTATACTATCCCCAATAGCTGCATGCGCTTTTATTGGATGGGAACCCGTTGACTTACGAATAATCACAGCCAGATTCAACTCCAAGGGGAGAAATGTGACGGTAATCCAATGTTATGCGCCCACAAACAATGCTAGCCTTGAGTCGAAAGAAGAATTTTACGTGCGTCTGTAGTCTGTCCTAGACAAGACACCCAAGCGAGATATCAAGATTTGATGGGTGATATCAACGCGAAATTGGGCCCAAACAACACAGGGAGAGAATCTGTGATGAATACGCATGCCCTAGGTGAAATGAATGACAAAGGTGAAGTGTTCGCAGATTTTTGCGCGCTCAACGTTCTGGTCATCGGAGGCAGCATCTTTCAACACCGGAACATCCACAAGGCCACCTCGACATCACCTGATGGTGTTACTGCCAATCAAATCGACCACCTATCGATTTCACTAAAACGGAGACAGTCTCCTTGATACACGCGTAATGCGAGGTGCGGATGTTGCTTCAGACCACTACCTTCTAATGGCCACGATTAAAATCAAGTTGAGAGCTTTCTACGAACCCGGCAGTCGGCCTAGTGTGAAGCATCACACGCAGAAACTAAGGGAAGAGCGTACAAAAGAGATTTTCTCAATCTCACTGAAAAACAGATTCGAATCGCTCAACAATATAACCCCTGAACTCCCAATAAATGAACACTGGACCGCTCTGAAAGACTGTTGGCAAGACACTTGTAAGCACGTAATTGGCAGACGGGTAAAGAAAGACAAAGAGTGGATCTCGAGTGAGACTTGGACACTGATCAACTCGAGAAGGCAGCTGCAACAACAGATCCTCCGGTGTAAGGACACCAAGCAGAAAAACCAACTGATCAAACAATACGGCTCCCTAAATAAAGACGTGAAACGAAGTGCCAGAAGTGACAAGAGGCGGTTCTATGAAATGCTGGCAACGGAGGCGGAAAATGCAGCAGAAAAGAGAGACCTGAACACCGTCTACAACATTACCAGAACCTTTTCAGGAAGGAAAATACCTTACGGCAAAATAATAAAGGACGGTGAAGGTAACCTTATCAGTCAGGAATCGGTGCAAAGAAAGCGATGGATGGAGCACTTCAAGGAACTCCTAAATCGACCATCACCTACTTCAGTCACTGACATCCCACCTGCAGCAAATTTTCTAGACGTAAACACCGACCCCCCCGGTCGAAATGAAATCCTTTTTGCCTTAAAATCGCTAAAGAATGGCAAAGCACCAGGCCCAGATGGGATTCCACCGGAAGCACTGAAGGCTGATTTGGACACCTCGGCTGATATGTTACTTTTGAGAAAGCCTTCGAACGAGTGGGCCTCAAATTCATATGGAAGCTTTTGCCACACTATGGGGTCCCACCGCTGTACATGGACCTCATAAAACAGCTGTATGAAGGTGCCTCCTGTCAGTTAATTCACAACGGAAGACTGACTGATCCATTTGCAGTTAAGACTGGTGTCCGCCAGGGATGACTGTTGTCCACAATGATTTTTCTGTTGGTAATAGACTGGATAATGAAACAGACAGTAAAAGGTGAGAGGAAAGGTATCGATTGGAAGGAATATGACCACTTGGAGGATCTGGAATACGCTGATGTCTACTTGTTATCATGTGGCCCCCAACGTCTCCAGAGAAAGACCGATAGACTAGCACACTTTGCTTCATATGCAGCACTACGGGTGAATACCGAAAAAACGGAAGACCTCCGTGTGCTAATTGATGAACACCCATCAATCACCATCAATGGTAAAGTAGTTAAAGACGTCACGCAATTCGTCTACCTCGGCAGCCTTGTTTTGATAATTGGTGGCACGGACGAAGACATAGTCGCAAGATTAAGCAAAGCAAGATACGCGTTCATAGCTTTGAAACCCATTGGGAGTCGAAGGCTCTATCAAAACGCACGAAACTCCTTATATTCAGAAGCAACGTCAAATCCGTGCTACTCTATGGATCGGAAACCTGGCGAGTGACAGCAAAGTTTTCTGGCCGCTTGCAATCATTCCACAATAATTTCCTTCGTTGAAATATTGGGATAAAATGGTCAGAAAAGATAAGGAATCAAGACCTGTGGCAGATTGCTGCTGAGGACCCGATCGCCCAGCAGATCAGTAGAAGAAGGTGGAGATGGGTTGGACACACTTTGCGAAAACCTTATGATGACATCACGCTTCATGCTCTGGTATGGAACCGAATCGGGAAGAAACGGGTCGGACACCCAAGGCTATCTTGAAAACGCTCATGTGAAGAGGAAATCCGCAAGTGTGGACTCAACTGGAACGACATCAAACTGGCTGCTATGGACAGACCAAACTGGCGACAAGTCGCCGAGGCCCTATGTTCCTCCAGGAACTCAAGGGACTAAGCAGCAAGCATCATATGTAAGCTACACATTGCTGCAATGGAAGCAACACGTGTATGCACCACATGTTCAGATGAATGCCTCTTGGATGCTAACGTACACAGTGCAGTTAGGGGAATTCGTTGCTATATACTAGAAATGTTGTAAGCGAATTTTAAATGGTCCAACTTGTAAATCGCTGTCGATTTTAATAGAGATTGCATGACATAGTTAGTTTTTAAAAGTGAATGGGGGAGGGAAAGGGTCAGAAACAGTTCGAAGAGTAGGGCCAGCAGTAGCTTGTTTTCGCTTACCCGCCCTGCTGTATGCAGCAGGTAAGGCGACCCTGTTTATCGTGCGCGACGGCCAATGCACTATGGAGTTGGGTTTCGTAGTAATAATCATGGTTTTATGCGGGCTGTAATACTGCCAGGTCGCCCATGCCTAGAGAGGAGAACAATTAGGGTTATCGACCATAGCTTTTTGCTAAAAACCTTGACCCACAATGCGCTGGGTTAGTTTGAGACTATGTTCGTTTGACCTCTATCCATTGACATTCCTGGTATGAGTGACTCTGAAGGTGCTCTGAGAGCACCACACAGCATTGCTCAATGGGTCATAGAAGTACACAAACCATCGCACTACGTCAAGGTCGAGTCTTAGCGCGATGGTTAGTTAGATTTATGGATGTTTTCTAGTTGAGTCGAAATAGGGATCTTATACCAATATTCAAATACAGTTTTAAAATCTCACTATGATTTAGAGCTTTCCGTTTTTTAATGCATAATATCATTGATTCGAATCAACATAACCTATTAAATACAGGACGTGTATGTTCACGAATAAAAGAAATATTATTTTGGCAGGGTTGAAATCAATTAATATAGCTGTATTCTCGTTCCTTCCTCATGTGATGCACAAAGAGCAAACCTAGGATCTATGACCACCGAATTAATTCTAGAATTCCTACAAACGTCGCTTTACAAGCTTAAAAATCACAGTTATACAATATAATGTCTGCATCGTTGACTGAATGACAATTTTATACCTTGAGTTACGAACAAGACTTAGGTCTACATAGAACAACAGACGGTTTCTTTTGTAATGGTACATCTGTCTAAGAGAAGTAGTTTAGAATCATCAACATACATTCGGCAAATAAGTGAGTTTATACCTGTCATGATATTTTGATTGAAGATTTCATCAATGACACTCAGATTTACAATTGTGGTATGAAGAATCAAGTTATTTTTATCATCGTAGATAGAGTTTCTACAATATTAGTAAAATATGGAACAGGCACAGTAACATAAAAATATACTGTAAGCTGTATGATAATAAATTCGTCAACATTTTCCATCGCGTACATGTGTATATCAATGGTATTTATTATTTTCATGCTCACCACGCTTTTTGACTTATTTGGTTCCTAACATCGGCGTAACTTTCAGTGTCTTCGTGTGTAACTCTAATTTTTCACCATACACAGGTGTGGGAAACATAAGTACGGCAGTTCAGTAACGCACATACCAAGAAAACTCCAATCAAATTTACTTTTCAGTCCCAGGAAACCCGGAGATATGCACTGCCGTTACGAGCATTACTATCCCTCTTATTAATGAGCAAAAAATTAAGTAATGTTTGAATTCACACTAAGTTCGTAATGCCGGCTAAAGGAATTCTATTTGTTATTTTATACCAATGAATAAAATGAAATAAAATAGACAATTTCTGTCGTGTTGATACAAGTGAAACATGGAGCAACTTATTCGATGAATGAGCGAATCTGAATATTTATAAAATAAACGTGGAACAGTCCTGGAACGTCGAAAACGTATACAATATTCTAATAATTCACGAATCCAATTCTATAAGGAGTAATAAAATTGATATTAGGATGTTAATCCATGTTAGACATAAAACAATAACGTCATCATAATTACAACGTAATTGCTTGGAATATGAATGTTTGAAATGTAATGTTGCGTGTTTAAAATCCCGCTGTTCCACGTACGCCGATTGGAGGCCAATTCGTTACATATTGCTACTTAGTCAAACACACCTACGAACGACTTAGACAGCGCGTAATTCCAGGGCATCGACATTCTCTTTCACAGTTGACGTCCAGGTCATAACTTGACCCGATGGTCGCAGATGCGAAGCACAGGTTTAGGATGGACGACATGTCTCATGAACACTGAGTCTGTCTTTTGGAGGTCGTATCCAAACCACTGCAGTCCTCGCCGTTGGATGTAAATGAAGAGCGGAGTGTTCCGGCACATAGCATCCGAACAGCAACGTTAAATACCCGTTCAGTATACCGGAACCCCAAGATTACCTGATACATGAAATCTCAAAAACTCTCGTTATGCGAGGGGATATTTGAACTCGTCGCATGAAGGCAGATTTAATAATAGATAATATGCAGGTAAAACGATTTCCATAGAATGACCACAAAACCTCAAGTAAATTTGGATAGTTAAATGAATGTCAGACATGTTTATTAACGATCTTCAATCATACGCAGAAATATGTCTCCATCTAGACGTAGAATGTGCTCTTATATTCGTCAGTAGCAGGAAGCATAATAAACTTGTTCAATAATTATTCAGCGCGGGAAGATTAGTCATATTTACTCAACAGATGTCTTGTTTTATATATTCAGATAGTACGGAACAAGTGTTTTACGAGATGCTGCCAGCATTAGTGTCACTGAAGCAATTGATACGGAATAAAAAAAATTTGCTGGTTGTGGCCTATCCACCACCTACAAGTCATTCATTCATTAGAGTTGAATGCATTACCTCAACTAAATTCACTGTTCATTTGATGTCAGAAGTTTGTTCTTGCTGTGCTTAGAGTACGTGCGGGTTACACCTTTTGGGGTAATTGAGATGAATGAAAAGCAAATTTACCTGGTTAAATATTTTGCGAATACTAGCTTGGTAGTTCAATAAGCGTTGCTCAGTATACATTGTAAACTGTCCAATAATGATTTTCTTATATATTTAAGGTAATAGTTTTAAAATTATTATTATTATTATTATTATTATTATTATTATTATTATTATTATTATTATTATTATTATTATTATTATTATTATTATTCTTATTATTATTATTATTATTATTATTATTATTATTATTATTATTATTATTATTATTTTTATTATTATTATTATTATT
>JACCGJ010024576.1:0-37050 GCA_013407085.1 Atriophallophorus winterbourni
TAATGGTCCAAAAAGTAAATACTTTACAGTAACCACAGATTAAAAATATAGGGAATTCATAAAAACAAAACAAATGTTTTATACACAAGGAAAGTCAGCACGTGTATTCAGGTGCAAGGTTGGGTTTAGTCAACATATACTTGTCAAGTTCAGCCTTGAACATGTTCAGGCTTGTTGCGCAAATGATATGTGGGGTGGGGGCATTGAGTTCCATAATAAACAGACCTCTTGACCACAAGAAACCTTCGACATTTTGATCTGGAGTGTGGAATAATTAACTTGTATCCATGCGATCTGCTACCACGTGCTTCTTGCCGATGAAACAGGTGTTCAAGTGGGTGATCCACTGTATGCAGAATGTTGAAAAGCAGGATCAAGTCATCCCTGAGACGACGGTACGAAAAGTCAAAGAGGTTAAGTGTTGCAATCCGCTCCTCTTATGGCCTGTTGTATAGCCCGGTCACCAGTTTTGTAGCGCGGTGGTATACCCGTTGCAGCAAGGTCATGTCCTTTTGTAACCATGGGGACCATGCTTGAACAGCATACTCCATTGTTGGTCTGATATAGGTGTTAATTATACGTGGGAGTATCTGCTTTGAGAAACGACCGAAGATCCTTCTGAGCAATGCTAAGGTTTGGCAGGACTTTTTGTATACAACAGAACAGTGCCGTGAAGACTTCAGGTTACTGCTAATCCACACGCCCAGGTCTTTCTCTTCAGTAACCCATGAAAGTTGCTGAGATCCCAAAGAGTATGAGAATTCGAATGATTTACCGACGTTCAACATTTTACATTTTTGGATGTTGAATGGTAAGCAGTTCCGCAAGGACCAATTATGAAGTTCTTCGAGATCTTTTTGGAGAATTTCGCAATCTTCTATGGTGCGTATGCTAGTCCAGACTTCGATGTCATCCGCAAATAAAATGATTTTTTGCGTACGATTTCAGGTATATCATTCGCGTACACGAGGAAGAGTATTGGCCCCAAGACTGAGCCTTGAGGTACGCCACTTGTAACTTCTACTGGGCTTGATAGTGCACCATCAACTCTAACCCTTATAACTCTACCAGTCAAGTAGTCCTTTATCCAGGCCTTAAATTACTTTGTAGGGACGTAAATTGCGCGAACGAAGATTGCAATTTATGAGCTCTTGGGTGCAATGCACATCACCACCTACCGACGCATCACAAGAACATTAAACGTCGAGAAAGGATATGAAAACAATCCACAGGCATTCGAGTTCCAAAAAAATTACATGAGAACGTGACCCGTCACAACAGGTCTGATGATGCAGACTATCAGCAACTTTTGAGTGATATGCAATTTGTCAAGAGCGGTGAAGCAAACCCAACGCGATAATGAAACTGGCCGGCACGAAATCAACTCACAAATTTGTCCATGAAACATAGGTGTGCGACCTGTTGTTTATGATGTGCGTAATAAAAGCTTCGACTAATTGATTCCGGGTGAGAATCGTAACGAAATGTGCGACAGGAGAGGAAAACGGAGTGACGTGAATGACGTCGAGTCGGGGTGTGGGCGAATCACGCTGTAGTCGTTTGGACGAAAAGGTGGGATTCGACCTGGCCTGACAAAATTGTCACCATCCTATATTATAACGTGTAGCCTAGCAAATGTGGCCGACTTATATACCTCCAAATAGAAAGTTCGATGGCACCAGAGTTTCAGCATAGCAATAAGTGTTTAGACCATTGAACATTGACCTCTTTCAGTCAATGCAATCCGTGTAAGAACATCTCAAGCACATGATCACAATTAACTTCACGGAATATTTTGTCTGTATGCCGACCGAAAGTGGACTGCTGTATTTGATTGAACTAACACCGATTTCCCATTTTCTTCCGCTACTAAAAGTTGGGTCATTGACATATATCTTCGTATTGGAGAAGCGACCGATGCGAATGAAGATTTAAGGATATTTTAACTATCTGAGGGTCAATGAAACAAGACAAGACCGTTTCTATTCAGTAGACATGTCTTAGTCAGCGATGGCAACGCTGTCGAAGAGCGGTGCAGACTAGATTCAGGGTGCACTTAGGCATTAGCTAGACTGGCCATCTACAATATATTCAAACTTCTATGGGTAGATGGGTTCAAGGATTTATGGTTGCATAAACGAACACTTTACAACATCACAGGTTCAAGGTATAAATGTAATTAAGTTAAATTTCACCATCACCAGCCACAGTGACTCAGCCACCATTTTCAGGGAGTGAAATCCAAAGAAACTAGCACTAACCTCAGCAATCAATAGGGAACTTGGATTAAAGAGATAAGTTAAGTCAAACTTGTCACTTTTCCTATCCACCCTGGAAACAAGTGCTCGTTAATGTTCATCCGGTAGACCAAATCTATAGATAAGATAATATCGCGTCGTCCTTTAGGTAAGTGTAGGAGGGCACCCTCTGTCGTATAGACAGTGAACGAACTATCGATTAATCGACCAATCAAGATCGATAGTGAGTTCTAATTGTGATTTTTATTCACTGTGATATTCACACATTTGCTCAATTGTGATACTCTTGGCATTCGGTCAATACACGAGTTGAGCGACGGTTGCGTTCTCTCTGACCAAACGGGCTGGGCCAACAACAGTGCAGCACAGACTTAACAACTGGCGACGGGGTGTTTTCCATGATGTCCGCTGAATCAGAAGTGTCACTTTTACAACAGTTGCTCGAACGAATACTCCAGATAAAAGAAGGAAATTCTTCTGCGAATGATCCCAAATCCCCATCTACCGAATCTCTCATGTCGTCTATAATGGAATTTCACTTTGACCCGGAAAATAATGTGACTTTTGACACGTGGTTCCGGCGTTATGAAGATATATTCCGAATAGACCTCAAGGACCTGGGAGATGACTGCAAAGTTCGACTGCTGTTGCGTAAATTGGGCGCAGCGGAATTAGACAAATATTGCAATTTAATTCTGCCTCAGAACCCACGCGACCGTACATTTGAAGAGACAGTCGAATCACTCAAGCAATGTTTTGGTGATCAATCGTCTCTCTTCAGTATTCGTTACCGCTGTCTCAATTTAGTCATGGATGAAACAACCGATTTTGTGACACATCTAGGAGACGTTAATAGAGAGTGTGAACGCTTCAAATTGCGCTCCCTGACAGAGGACCAATTTAAATGTCTCATTTTTATCAGCAGTCTGCGATCCTCGCGATTTACGGAAATTCGGACTCGCTTACTGAATCGTCTAGAGCAGGATCCGACTATGACACTCCAAGCAATCGGAGAAGAACACCGACGTCTCTTGAACATTAAAAACGACTCCGCTCTCGTGCAATCGAACCATCACGACAATTTTACAATCCAGGCGGTACATCAACCAGAACAGAAGAACACTGAACAACCGTCTTCGCATCTACCACGACAACCAAAGCTGCTCAAGACAGCTCAAAAACCCAAGCCCCCATCCAAGTGCTGGCAATGTGGAGAATGGCATTTTGTGCGTTTTTGCCCATTCAAGAAACACAGATGCCAGAATTGCAACAGAATGGGGCATAAAGAAAATTACTGCCGTGCGAAGTATTTTAATAAGAAATCTGTACTGAATCATTCCAATAATAAAACTTATCGCTCCTATCCCGTCTTTTCAACCTTCCAAGGGGATGTGAGAAATCGACGGAAGTACCTTACCGTCACGCTAAATGGTACGCCCACCCGTTTTCAAGTTGACACTGCCTCCGACATCACTATAATATCGGAAGACACTTGGCGATCGGTTGGCAAACCAAACATAAATCCCACCAGTCATGTTGCACGCAGCGCATCTGGAGGAAAGTTAAATCTCATTGGCCAGATTACCTGCTGTATTGCCTTCAACGACACACAACTAGAAGGTGTCTGTTACGTGTCAAAGCATCCGAACTTGAATCTCCTTGGCCTGGATTGGCTTGAAAATTTGAAGTTGCTTGATTTCCCACTGAACACTGTGTGCCATGCCGTGAATCAATCGACAGATGACTGGGTAAAACAGATTCAACTCAAATTTCCGAAAGTCTTCCAAGATGGCCTTGGATATTGCCGGAAAACTTCAGCAAAGCTGACTTTGAAGCCGAATGCGAACCCAACATTTCGTCCCAAACGCCCCGTACCGTACGCTCTTTTGGAAAGCGTCGACAAAGAACTTGACAGACTGCAAGCCGCCGGAGTAATCAAACCCGTCAACTACTCAGCATGGGCAGCACCAATTGTGATTGTCAAAAAACCGAATGGTAGTCTGAGAGTTTGCGCGGATTATTCGACTGGTCTAAATGCATCCTTGGCAGATCATCAATACCCACTACCTCTTCCTGAGGACCTCTTCGCCAGATTGAATGGTGGTCAGTGTTTTGCAAAACTGGACCTATCGGAAGCTTACCTCCAAATTGAGGTCGCTGAAGAATCAAGAGAGCTATTAACCATCAACACTCACCGTGGGCTCTTCCAGTACCAACGCTTACCGTTTGGTGTCAAGACTGCACCTGCTATCTTCCAACAGGTCATGGATACCATGCTCCAAGGTTTACCCTATGCTGCTGCCTATCTCGACGATATAATCATAGTCGGATCAAATGTGGATGAACTACGTGATCGTATAAAGGAAGTCCTCAAACGCATAAACGAATATGGCTTTCGTTTACGGGCCGAAAAATGTGAATTTTTCATGGAATCTATAAGATATCTCGGATTTATCATTGATCGTCATGGTCGACGGCCAGACCCATCAAACATTGATGCAATTCAGAATATGCCACCACCACATGATATCCCAACATTGCGATCATTCCTCGGATTGGTCAGCCACTATGGCGAATTTTTACCATCATTACACAAATTACGCGGCCCTCTCAATAATCTACTGAAGAAGGATACCCCTTGGATATGGTCAGAAGAGACCCAACAAGCTTTCGAGAAAATAAAGTCGATGCTGACCTCAGATCTTTTACTGACACATTACGACCCAAGGCTCCCAATCGTTCTAGCCTCGGACGCTTCCAGCTACGGAATCGGTGCAGTTATCTCACATGTTTTCAAGGATGGAACCGAAAAAGCCATTGCTCACGCAGCACGATCACTCACCTCAGCTGAACGGAATTACAGCCAAATCGAGAAAGAGGCGCTTGCCATCATCTTCGCTATCAAGAAATTTCATAAGATGCTATACGGCCGGAAATTCACGCTGCTGACGGACCATAAACCGTTGCTTGCTATTTTTGCATCAAAAAAGGGCATTCCTGTCTACACAGCAAACAGGCTACAGCGATGGTCAACCATCCTGCTGGGCTATAATTTCGACATAAAGTACATCTCCACCGGGAAAATCGGACAAGCGGATGCACTCTCAAGACTGATAACAGAAAACACTATAGAAGAAGACATGGTAGCCCAAACAACTCTGGATGCTGACGTCAGTTGTTTACTTTCCACCACCATGATGAAACTGCCGGTAACAGTTGACCAAATTCGAGATGCAACATTAGAAGACCCCGTACTCCAAAAGGTATTTGAATACCACAAATCCAGATGGCCAATATCTGTACAAGACCCAGAACTACAACAATTCCGACATCGTCAGAATTCCCTTTCAATCGTGGACGGGTGTCTCATGTTTTCGGATAGAGTGGTAATTCCAAAGAAACTCCGTTCGACAGTACTCAAACAATTCCACACAAGTCATCCCGGGATAAATCGTATGAAGGCGCTAGCGCGCAGCTTCGTGTACTGGCCCCTTATGGATTCACACATTGAGAACCTGGTTAGCTCGTGTTCTAAATGTCAATCGGCATTAAAATCACCGACAAAGTGTGAACCACACCCATGGCCCAATCCCACAGAACCCTGGTCAAGAATTCACTTGGATTTCGCGGGCCCACTGAACGGAATATCGTATCTCCTACTGGTGGACTCACACAGCAAATGGCCAGAGGTTTTCCCTCTCACCAACACAACAACTCGGACGACAATCAAAAAGCTGCAAGAAACTTTCGCTAGATTTGGTTATCCAAAGACATTGGTGACCGATAATGGAAGCCAATTTACGTCGAATGAGTTCGGATCATTTTGCCGACAACATGGTATGAAGCACATCCGCACACCGCCATATCACCCACAATCGAACGGACAAGTGGAGAGGTTTGTGGACACTTTCAAGCGAGCAATGCTTAAAGCAGCGGGGGAAGGGAATACGGAAGACGTTCTGCAGAAATTTTTGACGTTCTACCGAATCACACCTAATCCTAACGTACCTGGAGCCATATCGCCTGCGGAAGTCATGCTAAGGCAAAAACCGAGAACCATCTTCGATCTCATGCGACCAAACACGGTGAATCATACCAATAAAAATCTCAAAATGAAAGCGAAATGTAATAGACAAAATGGTGCAAAATTCCGAAAATTTATGGTCGGACAAAATGTCCTCGCCAAGGATTACCGTGGTGATGAGATCAAATGGACCCCGGGGATCGTTAGCAAGATCGTGGGCCACGTTTGCTACGAGATAATGGTTGGAAAAGAAACGTGGGTACGACATGCAGATCAACTAAGGGCGTTAGGTGCAAAACGGAATTCCCCAAGTATACAGGAAACTCCATTGGAAATCCTACTGGGTGAATTCAACCTCAAAAACCCAGAACAAACAAAGCCAACGGAAGAAGATCACCCTCGAATTAATTCTCCGGAATGCAGACAAAGAAGACGAACTGATCGAAGACGTATTCCAGTAACCCGCCTGCAAGTGAACCCAAAAATGAAGTCATACGACAACCAAGCTTAAAGGGGGAGGTGTTAGGAGGGCACCCTCTGTCGTATAGACAGTGAACGAACTATCGATTAATCGACCAATCAAGATCGATAGTGAGTTCTAATTGTGATTTTTATTCACTGTGATATTCACACATTTGCTCAATTGTGATACTCTTGGCATTCGGTCAATACACGAGTTGAGCGACGGTTGCGTTCTCTCTGACCAAACGGACTGGGCCAACAACAGTGCAGCACAGACTTAACATGAAGTTACACAAACTTAGACGTCACCATCTTTCTGTGTACGGAACATTGCAAAGACCCATCAATAACTTTGTTGCCTTGTGATAGATTTAGTCAAAAAATGCCATATCTGTTCGTAGCCAAGGACACCAAACCTCTACCGCATATTCAAAACCGTAGGTTGAAGGTAGACGTTCATTATTCTTCTTACAGTTACCAGCAAGTATCTTCCAAATATTCTTCGAAAGATGTCTAACAATTAATCGGACTGTCTGCATGCATTATGGCAGTGAACTGTGCTCTTCCCATTTTCACTAGTCTATGCTCTAAGGTCTTTCACCGCAAAGCTCCACGCCAAGCTTTCAGTTCCCCTTCGATATATCTAAGGAATATTCTTGCTAAGATCGGGAGCATCTTGCTTTTTCGGTGTTAAAATTCATATCATTCTGAAACGCTCAAGCTGACATGGTTTCCAAATCACCTTGCAGTTTCTCACAATCAACACCAGATCGCGATTAATCTTTCATCAATGTTTCTCCTGACGGACAGATTTCAGTAGCGTCATATAACCGACCAGTAGAAAAGGAGCCAGCAACATCTGCTGTGGTCTTCCAACAGATCTGATCTCATTGTCAGGTCTTCCATTTCACCTACCTTAGTTATCCTGCGTAGATGGACAACAAAGCGTCGATGTCCGATGGAGCTGCAATAGTCCCTGTCATATACACTCACGCATCCCAGCAGTTTATGGTCATGAAATTTACACAAACAAGTGGATAAATATTGGTGGGTGGGAAGAAGTTACCTTAATGATTACTTTACTAGAAATGGTAGTTAATTTTAAAAGCCATGATTTGCTTTCCCCTACATCATCGTACGTTTCGGGCTGTATTAATGCCGATGTGAATCGATTTTCATGTCCACAGAGGCCAAGGTTGCACCAAACGTCTTGAGACACGTCAAGGTACGCATCGTGTCGAACGAGGAATGTCGAAGAAAATATGCCAAATATGACAGCTTGATGGATGAGTACATCATCACGAAATCAATGATTTGTGCGGGGCATCCTAGAGGAGGAAAAGATGCTTGCCAAGTGAGTATATCGTTTTCCCTAGTTGTCTGTACGTCGGTTTAAACGTGGTTTTCTACTGCAAAGGAATTTGAGTGCAATCGGTTAGAGTAGTTTTTGGGTAACTTTTCACTTGTGACACTATCCGTTCGGTTCTGATGCACCTCAAGGTTAAGACGCCTTTATCTAGCGTTACTAACAGCATCTACAGAATCAACTGTAAGGACTGTTCTGGTGTTTACACAGGGCAGACTTCCAGGGAAATTCACACTAGAATCGAAGAACACCGAAAGCGTGTCCGGAGACAGCCGCGGGATGCGAGGGAATATCAATCCCTTATTCGTGATTCCGCCTTGGCGGAGCACGGGATACATTAGACACATGGGCAAAAAATTGAAGACCGCGGTAAATTAACCGTAAGCCGAACGCCCCTACATGCGGAGGCGGTCGAAATTGCCAAGGCAGGTCGACTGGCCGTCAATAAGGTGGATGGGGCAGAAAACTCCACAATATTGCACTCAGCACTGATGCGAAAGTAAATAATTTTTATTCACCTTATACCTACTAGTTAATTAGATTTTTGTTTTTCTTCAAACAGCTTAACCTTAGCCCCGTTAGTTATGTACTTTTACGTATGTGGGCCGCTGTGTCAACTGACCTTGACCGTGTTCACTTGTATCAGATAGACGTGGATACACACTGTGTGGAAAATCGGCCACTGATCCTGGTCATTCCCACAAGACGTGACACACTGTAGTCGTACTATAGGCTGTTTAGCGGTAAGGTCAAATAAGTGGTGGTGGGTTGACTGCTACTTAATCATGTTCCCTGTCCTGACTATCACCCTTGGTCTGACGAAGCTTCTGTGTCAGAAGTGAAACGTTACCCAAAAACTACTCTAACCGATTGCACTCAAATTCCTTTCCATTATGAATACACGATCGGTCCCAAACATATTCCAATCGATTGCTGGTTTTATACTAATATCTCCCGCATTTACAGACCACAACCAGTTTCCGGATGGTTGCCTTCATCAGTTAAAGAAAGTTTGAGCGTGTAAAGTGAGACATGAAACAGTGTGAATGTGAAAATGTTTTATACTTTGTAGTCCGTCTTCAATCTCGTAGCGAAACAGGTTGATGAAATACCGAATCATATGAGTTATCTCGGCTAAGTGCACCATCAAGTTCCAGAAATTGGCTGTCAAACTCCTTGTCAAAAATTATTCAATTTTTTTCGGGGAGCTCCCAAAGTTTATATCTGGCATCGAAAATGGTTAGAGACCGAATGATCGAGTGGTAAATCCGATAGATTTCGGAGAAATTCAAGATTAGATTCCAGCAGCTGTTACGCTGCGTCAATTGTTTCCTTTGGCTACAATTTTCGCGTTGTCCCGATCGAATTGGCCTCCGAATTGATCAAAATGACCTTGGGTCGTGATTTCCTACGATCAACCAGTGTTCATGTAGTCTGATGCTCAGATTGAGACGGGTTTGTCCGACGCAGTTCTTCCCGCAATCTTTGCACGCAATCATATAGATGATATTTGATTGTTCTTCGAAAGAAGATTTGGTGATGATGTCAGCTAGATTGATGCTGAACTGTGAAACCACAACAACACACGTTCTCCAAACACCATCCAAACATCATCCCCATCTTGAGATACAAATATTCTTCTCTATTGCTGAATCCATTGAATGCTTAGTTTTGGTGTAGGTGCGATCAATATCCGCTGATCGATAAGCCTGTTCACGCAATCCTTGGGCACACTAGAGGCAATGCACGATATGTGCATACATCTGAGATCAATCGGTAATGCATATTCATGAAAAGATAGTTTGCATGGAATCGGTTACAGCAGATCTTTCGGACAGTACGACCACTATCCGCACGTCTCAATCAAAAGATGTTTCAGACCGATGGGGCTGTCGATTTCATAAAAGTCCGTTTAAACGCAATCGAGTTGAGCTGTTTAGTGGTACGAATTTTCACTTAATAAACTACTTGCCAGACCAAGGATATTTGTCAGAGCATTAAACGTGATTAATGCATCGTGTTGCGCGCCCTTCCCAGCACTTAAGAATCAAGAATCAAGATTTTATGGTGAAAAAAAGCAATTGCTTTACATGTACCATTGGATGGCATCTATAACCAAAAAGAAAATGTAATCAAAAACACATTGTTGCATGTTTGTCTGGGTTCATGTTGATTTAATACACAGGGGTGTTGTTTGATATATGCATCTAGTTTTGCTTTAAAAACATCAAATGTTGTTCCAAATGTTCCATTCAAAACGTCTTGCGGTAGTGCATTCCATAGAAAGCAGTTACGCACAGAGAAGAAATGGCGCCGACAGTCAACTCCTGAGTGCGGTATTGCGAGGCAACTTGAGTGACTACGTGTATTCCGAGGGGAAATTATTTTTATTAGATCTCGGAGCGGGTGGTTTTCGATTCGCTGTATTTTGTAAGCTAGAATAACGTCGCTCCTCATTCCCCTCTGTGGTAAATCAGGCAAACCTCTATGGCTATTCGCTCTTGATATGGGACTGCACAACCGGCTTCTGGCTGCTTGCCGATATCCGGTTGAGGTACCAAAGATTCTACTCAGTGAACCTTGACGCAGTGGAGCTATTTGTAAGCGAAGCTGTGCTTCAAAGCAGTTGTTAATAAGGGTTCTTACAAAGCTACATAATGTTCAAATTCAGAATCACAAAGTGAGTGTGGGGTGAAGTTCCCTATACACTCTTCGGGCAGATGTAGCTCGTTAGCCTGGGAGGGCATTTCATCTAAGGGAAGGAAAATTGTGAATGTAAACATCCGCTGCCTTGACGGATACCCTATAGTGGGAGAAAACCCTGAGGAAATACCTAGAACAGAGTTTGGTAGACGGTTAGTTGGTGCACACCACCTCTTTCTGGCAACTCCCTGCTGCTTTGCAGGTCGCACTTGGTTGTGCAAAAGCTAGAGAAGCTGACTCGAACAAACGCCGAGTGGTGCTGGGGACACCACTTTGTAGCCAAATTCCCAAAACTATTCATTGAAGCCGACTCATCATCCAGGAGGAGATAGTCACACACAAGTACAAGTACACTCTTGAATGATCGGGGAATTGTCTTGCTCACTTCCAGACCAAATCATTTGACCAAATCAAGCAACATCGTGTGAAATCGGTTAAATTCAGTTGACACTGTATCACGAACGCACGTTAAAACGTGCGAAAAATGTGAACAACAGTTTTGATAAAGTTTGATTAACCATTAAAAAGAAGTGAGTCGTTATCCCAAAACCTTTCTAACCCAAGGTTTTCCTGGTTTGTTTCACAGTTAATATAACCACTCGTTTCTACTTGCAGTTGGACTCTGGAGGCCCGATGGTTTGCAAGTGGGGTGGTCAATGGTACCTGACCGGCGTGGTTGCATTTGGCGAGGGGTGTGGCTCGAAGGATTTTCCCGGAGTCTACACTAGAGTGTCTTCATTCATTCCATGGATTAAAGAACATGTTTATTAACAACAAGAGATGCAATCTTATTGAGTGCGAAATATGACTGGTGTTTAACGGATACACAGCCTTCTTTCTACATGATTTGTGATTTTCCTTTTTTGGGGGTTAACGATGTGACGCTTGATGGAGCAAGAGTGAATAATCGGGAATTTAATAGTGGCATTTCTATACCAAATGTGCGTTTTCAATGTTCGAGAAATCTTTTCAATTACGTTGAATTTATCACAACCAGGGATAGCTAATCGGCCGAAGAAGTACATTACAATCCTTATATTAATGAGATAATATGTGGAACTAGGTGGTGCAATCAAGTTTTGGAGTTGATCGTTTTTGAGATTAATTCATGAAGTGTTATGCGTAAGAAACTAAGCTCTTCAGATAAAATAAAGTTTCTTAAGAGGTGACGTAATTCAAGTAATGTTGAGGTGGTGCGCACCAAATGATTCCTTCAACCAACTTTTCTGATAGTGATGCATTGCGTGAATGTGATGTAATAACAGAATAGCTGAATTTCGATTACGAGATTGGTTGTTAAGTTATAAACAACCTGAACCAGCCTAGAGAGGTTCTCTTCAATAATACTGAAGAAATTACGCAGGTAAAACGATAAGGCTTATTGCAACGACAATAGGTTATTAACCAAAGAGCTGACTACTGTCACAAAGTGAAATTAAACTTGTCAATCAGCTGGGGAAAAAGACACGAGATAGTTAAGGGTGGCCTTATAAAAACTTGGAGGACAAGAAAGTATGCGCCGGTTTCCAACCACCTCGTTAAATCCAATCAAGATATGCTTCACTGATGTAACTCATGTGCATACTAATCAGAAAACGTCCAGGTGCATTCAATTTGATGACGTAGATTTCACAACATCTGAAAATAATATCCTATGGAGACTGTGTAACTTAAAAGCAAACAATGCACCGTTGCCCAGACAGGCTAACTCCAATGGTACTTCAGGTCTGTGCGCCATGGAAGCTCGAAGACCATCTTGTGAATTACAAAACTATCGAAAAGGAGTTAGATGTTTAGGTACGTGACACTTTGAAAAGTAATCTACAATTCTACACGTTATACAAGCGCGCATCTCGTTTACAGAGCATGCGACCGCAGATATTTGAACGTTTGCAACTAATGCTGAACATTGTGATGGAAAATGTTTGTGACAGATCGGGGAATCATAATCATGAAAAAATAAAGTTTGTAATGAATCTGTGAGAGTAGTTTATGGGTAACGTTTCGCTTCTGACACAGGAGCTTCGTCAGACCAAGGGTGTCAGTACGAACAGGGATCAAGCTTAAATTGCATTCACCTGACCAATCATAAGCTGGTTAAGAACTGCACAGTCCATTGTGGGTTCTGCGCTCGTTAAGAAGGACAGGCGCGTTCAATATCAACTGACGCACCACCACCCCTACGTGTCGTATAATCCCTTAATTGTTCTAGTCTTGGCAGGTGTGAATGACATCTGCTGACAGATTAGCGCGATTGCGTAATCGGTGCGCACACTGGGGGTTACGCACGTTAATGTTTATCCGCTGCAGGACCGGACGCCAGATTGTGGAGATATCAGCCCCATCCACCTTATTGACAGCATTCTTACCAGCCTTTGTTATCTCAACCGCCTCAGCGTGAAGTCGTTCCATGTATGGTTTTATTCCCCGCCTTATCACTTCTACGTTATCAATATCTACGCTGTGACCGGTGTCCAGCACATGTTCAGCTAGTGCTGAATCTCTTATCAGTGTTTAATATTCACTGGAATTGCGTGGCTGCTTACCGATTCGAATTTTGTGTTCACTTATCCTAGTACTGAGTTCTCTGGATGTTTGTCCGATATATACTCCCGAACAACCCTTACAGTTGATTTTATATACGCAATTCGTAGCGCAGCCTGAAGGTGTTTTATCCTTGAGATGCGTTAATAAGGAACGGAGCGTTCTACCCCTTTTATACGTTACTCGTATACCTGCGTTATTCAAGATTCGACGAATTGCGTATATAAAATCAACTGTAAGGGTTGCTCGGGAGTATATATCGGACAAACATCCAGAGAACTCAATACTAAAATAAGTGAACACAAAAATCGAATCGGTAAGCAGCCACGCAATTCCAGTGAATATCAAACACTGAAAATAGATTAGGCACTAGCTGAACATGTGCTGGACACCGGTCACAGCGTAGATCTTCATAACATGGAAGTGATAAGGTGGAGAATAAGCCATACATTGAACGACTTCACGCTGAGGCGGTTGAGATAACAGAGGCTGGTAAGAATGCTGTCAATAAGGTGGATGGGGCTGATATCTCCACAATCTGGCGTCCGGTCCTGCAGCGGATAAACATTAACGTGCGTAACCCCTAGTGTGCGCACCGATTACGCAATCGCGATAATCTGTCAGCAGATGTCATTCACACCTGCCAAGACTAGAACAATTAAGGGATTATACGGCACGTAGGGGTGGTGGTGCGTCAGTTGATATTGAACGCGCCTGTCCTTCTTAACGAGCGCAGAACCCACAATGGACTGTGCAGTTCTTAACCAGCGTATGATTGGTCAGCTGAATGCAATTTAAGCTTGATTCCTGTTCGTACTGACACCCTTGGTCTGACGAAGCTTCTGTGTCAGAAGCGAAACGTTACCCATAAACTACTCTCACAGATTCATTACAAACTTTATTTTTTCATAATGCTGAACATCTTAATATACACCCATTTCAACTATAATCTGGACACCATGCTTTCATAAAGATAACTTACTGTTGGTCTGTTTATATTATAGGGCGTCTAAAGTTGTCAAGGACTCCGAAAATCTGACGTATGTAGAGGGCGTAATATTGTGGAGCTGAAATACTTTTATAAGAGAGAATGCGAGGCAAACTTATCCTTAAGCACAGAGTGTTTATGAATATTTTCCGTGAAAACTGGATAATTTATTCCGACGTCGTACTCCCATGATGATGATGGTGATGATGATGATAATAACGGTTTAATCCGGCCGAATGTTGTAAGAGCCATGCTTCTGTGCTCCATAATCTAGAAAATCACAGCTGTACGCAAAACCAGTGGAGCGTACTCGCTATTTAAACTAACCAATCAGAAGCCAGCCAATAAGTGCAAACGTGCATACACGTAGTATCGATCGATCAGATGTGGTCAGCTGTAAGTTTGGACAAAGAGAGAGACAGAGCACGTGGATGCAATATGGACGTGTGTTCATCCACCACCGTAGCGCAATCGATCCATCATCGTTTAAGAATCACATTTTGTGGTTAATTACCGATGGTATGGAAGCTGAACATGAAGCGTAAGGTGGGCCCCGGATCATTCTAGAAGACACCGCCAATTTTATATTCATGCTTATGTTATCTGACTGGCCAAACGCTTTCAGGACACAGAACTCAGAATGTTTGACGGTAGAAACAGCAGTAAGGTTAACATAATCATTGGATGACGAGGTATGTCGAGTAAACATACAAAATCTCTCAAAAATCAATAGGGATAGTCACATACCGGATGGTTCGTCATATACTGATCCAGTTTAGAAGGAAATCCGCAAGCGTGTGATTTCTTCAGACAAAATGTTCCAAGTGAAACAGATTGTTACAGAGAAAAAATTACGACGAATATCCAATCGAGAATGCGGAATGCTTAAAGCCTTTGAATGTTTTCGTGTTTCAGAAAGGCCATTGGGCTTAAGTAAGTGTTTAAGGGGATGGTTTTCAGGATACAAGATTTTGAATGCAAACAGGAGGTCACTCGGTATCTGTCGTTGGGTAAAATCGTGTAGATGTAACTTTAACATTGTAATGCCATACAGTCATTAACAGACCTGACACGTTTCAATATTATAATATCATCGACAAACAGTATCAAGTTAGATCCAATATCCTCTACTTTATCGTTCATATACATCAAGAATATAAGCAAGCACCGAGCCTTGCGAAACTGTAATTGTGACGTCTATTCGTCTAGAGAAGGCAGTGCCGACGCGAA
The DNA here is from genome assembly GCA_013407085.1 of Atriophallophorus winterbourni. Lineage (NCBI taxonomy): Eukaryota > Metazoa > Platyhelminthes > Trematoda > Plagiorchiida > Microphallidae > Atriophallophorus > Atriophallophorus winterbourni. The sequence continues at coordinate 15,576 of JACCGJ010024576.1, forward strand.
CTTGGACGTCTCCATCAGTAAGATCGTCCTTTATTAGTCATTCCAAATCATTGAAATGACGGGCAAACTGACCACTGATCTTCGTCTGACCTACATGAACTTTTAGACTTACTGTTGCTTAGCGGTAAGGTCATGCAGGGTATTGGTTGAAATGGTTCTTATTCATTATATCGTGGTGCTCACACCCCCATCCCTTACACCATGTTTCGTGTCTTGGCCATCATTATTGGTCTGACGAAGCTTCTGTGCCAGAAGCGAAACGCAACTTGAAAATTGCTCTAAACGATTGCATACAAATTTCTTTCCATTACGATTACAAGACATTTTCCAATCAATTTCACACTCATGAAAAGTTAACCAAAAGCGAGAATCTATTCCATTATTTATAGGGTGCCTATTCCGGGCGATTAAATCGCATTGAAACCATTTCAGGGCCAGGTATTCAGCGTTTAAACGCTTACACTCTACATGCGTGAACTCTTGGGCAAACGATAATATTGTAACACGAATTTGTTCAACCTTGTGTTGCAGGACATTGGTTGATACTATCCGGTACATCAGTGAATTGTTGCAAGTGATATTATTCGCTGTTTTGCACTGGCGGCGCTATAACATTTTGGAAAGAGTCTTCCGGACCTAACGTGGCACAGTCTCAAAGGTGTCCACTTCGTATGACGTCGTCTGACGATTCAGGCAGTTATGAGAGATCACTTTGTTGTGGAGTGTAAACTTCACCTACATCTGATCGGTGCCACTTATTTATTTAATGTTTCACTGAATAGAGTTCTTTTACGTCGTCTGATTTCCAATGGGCAAGATGGAAGAGCTCTTGGTTCGTTTGACGAAAATATCATTTGCAAGTTGATTCCAACATACATTTGCCATCATATCAGATATGCTACACAAGCATGGGATCATTGGTTGAATAAATATATCAAGCTCTCAGAGACTCCACAGCGCAGGGCGACACAGATCGTCCTTGGACTTTGATATGATTCATACGAAATGCGGTTTAGAAGTGCACTCAGTCGAATACAGACAACAACGAGGACAGTGCTTAATCAAACAAGTCATCCATGCAGCCATTTGTTACAACTTTCCCACAACACACCCGTTTAAAGTCTACCAACAACATAGCAGGTTGAACTGCCGTAAATACACATTTCCTGCCAGCACTGTGTCATTGAGCAACAGCTACCTACTTGTGTAGTACTATTTGATGCCACTGACGTTTTAAAAAAATCACAAGGTGCCAATATAAACAAGTATATTTTTATGTTTGATAACAATATTTAGCAATAGTTTATGATATTTTTTACCATCCGACTTAATGTACACTTCGGTGGATTTCGTAAAGAATTGCTTGCTTTAAACGCACAACATCTATGAATATATCCGGATATTTGATATCATGATCAAAGAAGCCATGTTTTACGGGAAATACCAACGACATAATAATAATTATTATTATTAGTGGAGCATAATTTCGGGGGATGTGAGCAACACATTACATTGGTCATCCATTTGCGCCTTGATTGCTTGACCACGAATCACTATATGATTCTGTGTTTGAACATCGTGGTTCGTTGTACGAACCCTATGCAACAGTGACATTCAAGTATAACTTTGTTTACCTTTAATCCACTGTTTCAAGGCTCACTGAACCTGATCTTACTGTCTCCACCTGACGACGGCAAACAGCCAGAAACCGGTAGTGGTGTGTAAGGGATGGGGATGTGAGCAACACATCACTTTAATAATAATAATAATAATAATAATAATAATAATAATAATAATAATAATAATAATAATAATAATAATAATAATAATAATAATAATATAATAATAATAATAATAATAATAATAATAATAATAATAATAATAATAATAATAATAATAATAATAATAATAATAATAATAATAATAATAATAATAATAATTACATGTCTGGTTGATTAAAACCTCGAGAACCACACAATGTAAGATTGCACCAAAATTCTAATGTGTTGCTGTTAAAATGTTGTAAAATACGTGTGATCGATCTGGGAACCATACTCATGATAAATAAGATTTTCAGTAAAATTTGTTAGAGTAGTTTTTGGTAAGGTTTCTATTTTGTCAGATAAGTTTCGTCAAACTAAGTGTGTCAGTACAAATCTTCTATTTCAGAAACGAAACAGTACCAATAGATTACGCTCTAACTTTCTGTTTGTTGCTGGTAAACAATGCTGTGTCAACTTGCATGCACACAGATTACGCAAGAAAGCTAATCTGCCAGTGGATGCCAATCATATTTGCATACAATCAATGCAATTAAGGGATTACACACCATGTAGGAGATGGGTGTACATCAATTGATGCTCATTGTATATACCTCATAACTCCATCCTATGGTTATTGTTAAGCTTTTTAGACCATTACAACTATGAATCACTTTGAATCTCGGCTGTATCTTGACAAGCTCAGCGCCAAAACATGGCTTGTTCAGTTCGTAACCAGCTTAGCTCTGACCGAATCATTGAAAACTTTATATTTGTTGCAGGTATGTTATGTCGAGCCAACAAGCATACATAATAACCTGACTTCCAGCTTCGTAATTTGCAATATCGTGGACAATTTCAAACGCCACACAGAGAAAAGCAACTGAACAAGAATACCGAGGTGCGCTTTAACAACGCGTCTATTATCCAAATTTACATATGTATGTATAGTATTTCTGTGGGTATCGTAAGCATAAGTATTTCGAGTTTTAAACCACAATCAATTATTCCAACCATGTTGGAAAATACAATTCTATTGGAAAAATAATGTACAAATACTCATCTCAATGTTTTGACATCATAACGCGGAACTGTCAGCAGATTAATCCCAGCGAAACGAGCCATATTTGACTAGTTGTACAACCACCGAGCCTGTGCGAATTCCATAACGGCACTGGGCTACGTCAAGCCGCTCTGTGAACTTTCTCTCGAAAACCAAGTTCGCCCCCTGGAATTCTTGCAGCCCAAGAATGTGTACAAGAACATTGTGCTCGGTCACGCCGAAATGAACGTTCAATTTGGGACACGTTTGACATCGTGGACATCGGCGAAATTTGTCCAGCGGGTAATGCTCCGACGGATATACGTGGGGTATGTTTAAAAAGTAAAGTCGATATTTTCCCTCAGTCTTGCTGGTGTAAGCTACTTCCAGGAAATTGATCGCGTCCATACTCAAAAACCGGAACCAATGCAGTTACATAGCTGAACGTGATTGTAGTTAATAAACACAATCCGCAGACGAGGTCGGTGAAAATATTCACGGAATTTTCAAACAATGATGAAATTTTAAAAAGCTATCAACAAATAGCGGCCCTACAGTGTGCTTTTGTGTGAGGCGACCGGGTGTTACATTGTAATTGGCCAGATAGATATTGCATGATGAGCACATATTAACGAATACAAAAACAGCATCTTGGTTACCATTTGATACGCTTGGTTCAGTTTGCACATTTGCTACGAAGCACACCATAAGTTTGTGAACTTATAATTCACTAAGCCAAGTAGAAATAGTTGAACTTGATCATCAACCATCAAGTTCGTTAACGTTTATCGATTAATCACGGCTCATTTACACGCATGATCAGTTTTAACCGGTTTCAAAGCAGGGCAAATCACATTGTTTTTAATCTTTGATTTATTTTTTATTTCGTCACAGTAATCGAAATAAAAGCAACATTGTTGACTATTTAAAAATATTAACTTGACAGAATTTAGACTACCATAGTTATTATTAGCTTTTAGCACAGAATGCTTGTCATGTCTTGGTTGAACTTACTGGAATTAAGGAGAAGGAAGACTACAAAACGGTGTGTTTTAATGGTCGAAGAAGGTTATCCGTCGCCTTCAGATTGACAAATTGGAAGCTTCAATTCACTTTAGTTACAATAGTCAAGATCCATTTTCGGTCACGGTTTTGGTTACATGATTTGCATTTATAAGATAGGTGTGTGTTGTGTTATTCTTATTCAAAATGATTCAAAGTTGTAATGGTCTAAACAGCATTTAGCTTAACAATAACCATAGGATGGAGTTATGAGGTATATACAATATATTGTGCGTTATAAACGCGTTTGAGACTAAGAACATGACTAAGTACCAAACTACCCACAACATTTATTTCGACACGTAAGGCAAGGCCAGTATTAGTGGTTGGTTTCTCAATAAAGTGTGTGTATTCACATCAATGTGATACATGTGAACATGGTCAAGGTCAGTTGACACTGTGGCTCGCATGTGCGTTGAAGTGACCGTAAGTAAACAGTCGCGTAAGCATATTGAGTATTTATGGCTAAAAAGGAAATAGCTGTAACAATATCTGGGTAATGTGTACATAATCTAAAATGGTCATCTTCAAAAGATCTACTCTATGGAGGGTTAATATTAGGAAGTGGACTCTGTAGTACAAAGACATTCGCAAAAGATATGAAAGCACTTGACAGTGATTCTACGCGTTCGGAAGAACTTGTTCTTGACCGTTAACTTAAGAGGCACTGTGTAAAACAGAGACTGTTGAACGTAGCTCACGCCGTTAGGGTGCAACTGCAGGCGATCGTCGGATTACTGTCTATCACGGGAGAGATTGTTCCTCTCGAATCAGGCAGTTTAATCATTCGAAACGTTGTGCTAGTGATGTACATATACGTTCGACATCGACCGAAGGAAGCCAACAAAAACAAGCCACATATCCGAGTTCAAAATGAGTTAAACTTCCTAGTGGGTTAAAAGAAAGAAACCATGCCATGGAGCTGTCTTTTGTCGCAAGTGAGTAAATCCGTTTTCAATGATATTGGACGTCGTCCCCATTTTGCGGTGGCGGAAGTGGGGATATGCACGAAATATATTAAAACTCCTTCCACATGCCCCGCTCTTTCGGGAGAAAAATCGAACGAGCGACTTGTTCAAAGAAAAAGCTTCAGCGAAGTTCAAACGTATCTTATCATCGACTTCATAGGGCAGCAATAAGGTATAGCAGACTCATATGCGATGAACAATTCAATTCAATTAAATTTTAATGGTCTAAAAAGCATATAGCTTTACAAAAACCACAGAAAAATATGGAGATTTACAAATAACGTATCTCAGTAAAAACGGGATTTGTTTGCTTACTGAACAGTTCGTGAATCAGGTAAATATCCAAATGATAGAAACTGTTTTCACTCAGTGGAATGGCACATGTATGTCCATGGGGTCGAGATGATTTGATGTGTGAGTTCAAAGTTATTAGGTTGTGGAATACATAGTCTCAATGTTCGGATGGGTCGACAGGAATTTGTCTAAGCTGGATTTGAATATATCCAAGTTGGGTGCATGTGCAACATTCGAGGGTAGGGAGTTCCAAGTGAAACATACACGTACAGAATAAAAATATCTTCGACAGTTCAGTCGCGAGTCGGGAATTAGTACTGTGTACTCATGACTCCGGCTGGTTCTTGGTGGTTGTCGTGTGAATAGTGTATTAAGGGGATGGCTGGGGGTATGCAATATGTTAAACATTAGGATCAGATCACCTCTAAGACGTCGGTAAGGAGAGTCGAAGAGGTTGAGGTTTGCAATACGATCTTCGTATTGTTTGTGCTTTAAGCCGCACACGAGCTTCGTGGTCCGATGATAGATTCGCTGCAAGAGATTGATGTCTTTCTTTAACCAGGGTGACCAAGCCTGAACCGCATACTCCATGGTGGGCCTCAAGTAGGTATTAATTATTCGATGAACAGTCGGCTTCGTGAAACTCCCAAACACGCGTTTCAGCAGAAGCAGTACTTTTGACGTCTTTTCGTAGACAGCCTTAACGTTGTGTGACGGTTTCAACGTGCTGCTCACCCACACACCCAAGTCCTTCTCCTTGTCAGTTATTTCAAGAGTATGGGAACCAAGGGTGTAAGAGAACTCGAAGGGTTTCCCAACTGTCAATACCTTGCATTTTCTCACATTGAAAGGAAGTTCATTTCTAACCGACCATTCCTGTAAGACATTGAGGTCCAGCTGAAGCTGTCTGCAATCCTCAGTTGTGCGTACTTGTGTCCACAACTTGATATCATCCGCAAATAGCAAGATTTTGCACCGAACAAGTTTTGGTAAATCGTTTACATAGAGCAAGAAAAGAATTGGTCCAAGCACCGATCCCTGCGGCACTCCACTTGTTACTGTAATGGGCCGTGACAAAGCACCATCAACCCTTACTCGAATAACACGGTCACGGAGATAATCCTCCAACCAGGCTAGTAATGAGCCCTTGATGCCACATTGCTCTATTTTTTGTAGTAACAAACTGTGGTTAACACGATCGAATGCTTTGGACATATCCAGATAACAAGCATGTATGGTGAAACCTTTGTCCACAGCTTGTGTCCAGTCATCGAGGGCAAGGAGAAGGTTTGAAAGGCAAGAGTGTCTTTTTCTGAAGCCATGTTGTTCGATTGCGAGCAAGCAATTATCTTCCAGGTGATTTGTGATGCTGTTTGCAACGAGGCGCTCCATCACTTTAGAGATCACCGGTAGTAGTGTTACTGGTCGATAATTGGATACTTCAGAACGGTTCCCTCCTTTGTAGATGGGGGTAATGATACCAGTCTTCCATTCACAGGGAAAGAAACCTTGGGTTATAGAGAGGTTAAATAAGTAGGTAAGCGGTGTACACAAAGAATAGGCACAGCTTCTGAGGATCAGCGGGGTAATTTCATCAGCTCCAGGAGACTTTTTCGTGTTGAGCTTTAACAATGTACGGAGGACACTGTCCGAGCTAAAAGTTAGTTGCTGTAAAACGTTTTCTGGCGAGATCACGGAGGTCAAAGGACTGGTTACGGTGTTCGGTGGACTGAAGACAGTGGAGAAGAATTGGGCTAGAACTTCGGCTGATTGCGATGCTGTCGTTGTTATTCCATCACATGTCTTTAGGGCGGCAACCCCTGGTTTTACTCTAGACCGGTTATTTATGATCTGATAGAGAATTTTTGGGTTTGATTCCATTTTGTCGAGTAAATGTTTTTGATAATTCAATTTGTCGTCAACAACAAGTTTGTTTACCTTATTTCTCAGCAAACGGAATGTTTCCCAACTTTCAGCAGTGCTATCAAGTCGGTGAGCCCGCCATGCAGCATTTCGCATAGTCAACCATTTTCGTGTTCGGCTTCTCAGTTTAAACGTGTATCCCCTTTTCCGCACCTTCGGAACAAGATGAGAGTGCATTTCAACTGCAATTTAATTTCGTTTGCCATCCATTGCCACTGACCTTGTACGCTGTCGGACTCGAGACCAGGGTCTGTGACATTCTTCAGAGTAGTATTAAGTTGTGAAAAGTCAATTTTCCTAATCAACTTGCTGGTGTCACTTGTTCTGATTGCCTGACAAATATAATCAAACGTGATAACTAAGTGGTCACTGAGTCCCATAGGAGCTTCATAAGCGAGACTTTCAATCACGTACTCTTCGTTTGTCAGTATCAAGTCCAAGATAGACGGCGTATCACTACCCCGAAATCGGGTATTGTCAAAAATATGGTTGTAAAGTGGAATGTCCTCCAGCAACTGTTGAAATAAAGCATTCAAGGAGTTTTCTGGATAGACTGAATTTCCCTTATAGTTCGGCAAATTGAAATCTCCGATCAGAAGAAGTCTGCCGCCGTATCTTGTAGCCGCTAAGCGTATGTTTGCAACTAATGCTGAATTGTAGGCTTCATCGGCGGAGGGCGAACGGTAAATCACACCCACTGTACATTTTTCTTCTGCTGTTACATTCAGGGAACACCACAGTGTGTCTTGTAGTTGTAAGTCTTCATCAGTGATCTCTTGGCATGACAAACTCTGAACGTGATATAGAGCAACACCGCCTCCTCGAGCCAGGCGATCGCGACGAACAAATGATTATTGGACTAAATTCAACCTCGATGTTCAATAGAGTGGTGATAGAGGCGACTGCAACAATTACAGAGGAATATCCCTGCTGAAAGTTGTAGGTAAAATGTTTTTCTAAAATCTTACCGATCCGGCTATAAGTTTTGGCTGATAGAGTTTACTCCAAATCTCAATGTGTCTACCGCAGGGAAAGATCAGAAGTTGACCAGACCTTCTCCCTTTGACAACTTCAAGAAAAGTGTCGGGAAAAGCGTATGCATTTATACGCTGTTTTTATTGGTTTAACGAAAGCATTCGACTACGTCTGGAGTGAAGGTCTTATTAGAATGCTTGATCTTATAGGCTGCCCTTCAAGACTGCTCAAACACGTTATTTCTTTCCATTGCCCTGAATGCCTCAGCGCATTTCAGCGGCTGCAGTTGCGAAGACTTCGACATTCGCCGAGGTGTCAAACAAGAATATTTTCTTGCTCCCAATCTTTTCGGCATTTTCTTTTCCGCGATACTGAAACACGCTTTTAAGACGGGAACAAAAGGTTTTTACCTAAGCACGCGAAGCGATAGCAAACTTTTCAATCTGAACTGGTTTAGAGCACAAACCAAGGTACTGGATATGCTAATCCGTGACCTGCTGTTTGCCGACGACGCAGCCATTATTGCTCGCTCCCAATAACACCTCCAGTTGCTAATGGACTGTTAATCGTCGACATGCAATGTCTTTGGGCAAGCAATCAACATGAGCAAGACCAAAGGAGATTGATAAGTGGATTAGCAAAGCAGCTGCCATTTTGACTCGGTTATACTCTTGTGTCTGGGGGAAACCTCAAGTTAAATGTGAAGACAAAGATGACGTTATACAGCGCGCTCGTAATAAATTCTTTACTGTACGGCAGTGAAACCTGGACATGAACGCGAGCTGAATGCATCCACCGTATTTTGAACATATCGTGAATGGACAAAGGAACAAATGCTGAAGTACTTTCGAAAACTGGGCTACATAGGACGTTTACCCTAATACGACAACGCCATTTACGCTGTATCAGTCATACGTACCGAATGGAAAATGGTCGTATTCCAAAAGATATACTCTATTGTGAGTTAAAATTGAGAAGCCGACCAAAAGGCACTTGTGGTAGAAAGACGTTTGCAAGAGATTTGAAAGCTCTTGACAATGACCTTACGAGTTTCAAAGAACGTGCTCTTGATCTCTCACTTGCGAGGCATTGCGTAAAGCATTGTCTGCAAGCCGGAAAAGAGCAGATATTGCTCTTAGCGGCTAACCGTAGCTCACACGGGCAGCGTTCACTGATATTGTTCGCCTGAGTACTGTCAATCTCTTTGAGCGCTGCGGGAGAGATTGTTGAACTCAGAACTCAGAACTCAGAAAATTGTATGGTAGAAAAAGCATTAAGCTTAACAATAACCATAGGATGACAAGGTATATGGAACATATAAAAATATATATAAAAATATAAAATATCTCAAAAATCAATAGGGACATTCGCATACCGCATGGTTCGTCATAAACTCATCGAGTTTGGAAGCGAAAACCTCAACATATTCTGATCGTGTGATTTCTTCAGGCAAATAGTTCCAAGTGAAACAAATGCTTACGGAGAAAAAATTACGACGTATATCCAATCGAGAATGCGGAATGCTTAAAGCCTTTGAATGTGTTCGTGTTTTAGTAAGGTCATTGGGCTTTAGCAAGTGTTTAAGGGGATGGTTTACAGAATGCAGGATTTTGAAGGTCAACATAAGGTCACTACGTATCCGCCGTTGGGTAAAATCTTGTAAGTTCAGTTTTAACATTCGCTCTGTGAAAGGCAAATTTCTGTACCGGGAGACCAACTTTGTAGCACGATGATAAATCCTGTCGAGTAGTTCGATATCCTTCCTCAGCCATGGTGCCAGGCTTGGATGGAATATTCCATAACAGGACGTATATACGTGTTAATTACCCGGGGTAGGGTTTCGGGCGTAAAAATCCGGAATATTCTTTTGAGAAGACTCAAGATACGGCAAGCTTTATTGTACACCATCCGGCAATGCTGTCCCGGCTTCAGGTTAAACGAAACCCAGATACCCAGATCTTTTTCTGCTGTGGTCCAGACGAGATCTTGCGTGCCAAGCTGATACGTGTGGTGCAGAGATTTCCCAAGCTGCAGCATTTTACATTTCGTAGGGTTAAATGGTAACTCATTTAACTGGGACCAACGAAATAAGATGCTTAGATCCCGTTGTAATGCCATACAGTCATTAACAGACCTGACACGTTTCCAAATTTTAATATCATCAGCAAATAGTATCAAGTTGCATCCAATATCCTCTACTATATCGTTGATATACACCAAGAATAGAAGAGGTCCAAGCACGAGCCTTGCGGAACTCCACTCGTGACGTCTATTTTTCTAGATAAGGTGCTGCCAACGCGAACTTGGACGTGTCTATCAGTAAGATAGTCCCTTATCCAATTCAGCAATATTCCCGTTATTCCATAGGATTCGAGCTTTTTAATTAAGATGTCATGGTTGACTCTATCGAAAGCTTTGGAAATATCGATGTAGCAAGCATGTACAGCCTCACCTTCGTCTAGTGCCTTGGTCCAATCCTCGAACGTTGTAAGAAGGTTAGATAAACAGCAACGACCTCTTCGAAAACCGTGTTGTGCTGCGGTCAAAATATTTTGGTTTTCAAAATGTTCTCTTATGCGCGCAGTCACAATGCGTTCCATTAATTTGGAGATCACCGGAAGTAACGTTACCGGTCTATAGTTTGCTGTGTCGGAACGGCTACCGCCTTTATAAATAGGAGTTATCATCCCTGCTTTCCATTGCGGTGGTATTTTTCCTTCATTTAAGCTGAGATTGAATATGCGAGTGAGAGGAGCAGTCAAAGCAACGCGACACCTGCGAAGTACGGCGGGGGTAATTTTGTCTGCGCTAGGGGACTTCTTTTCGTTCAGTCGACAAAGTTCCCGCCCAACCATGTATTCGTTGATAGTCATTTCACTTAATAATTCGAAATGTGGTGAACTTGATGAAACTTGATATGGTATACAACGCTTGGGATTGAAGACAAATGAGTAAAACGTTGCTAAAGCGTCGGCGGTATCTTGGGCAGTATGGGTCAATCCATGAGGTGTTAGTACAGAGAATACACCTGGTTTGATCTTTGATCTTTCATTTACTATCTTGTAGAGAAGCTTAGGATTCTTTTCCATTCTCTTAAGCAAGTTCCATTGGAATTGCATGCGATCTTCTCTTACAAGAGTAGTGACTTGATTCCGTATCTTACAGAATCGTTTCCAAGTTTCTTTCGTACCAAACTTCTTATGAGTTACCCAAGTCTCTCGCTTAACAGCTAACCATTTCTTCGTTCTACTCCGAATAACAAACTGGTTGTTGTAGCTGCATTTGTGTGGTACAAAAATCGAGTTTTCGTAAATCTTCGAATTGAGATAATTTAGAAACGAATTGTAATATCAGCCAGGATCCATTGAATCAAACTCATGAGTGTGTGCATCCCGGAGACTGATATTTAAGGATTCAAATTGTATTTTCCTTATGACTTTCGTCTGTTCACACAATCGTTCCGCACTACATACATAATCAAACAAAAGCACAACATGATCACTCTTTCCCAGTGGTGCCAGGTATTGTATACCCTCGACTGCGGTTGCCTCAGGCGTTAAGACAAGGTCAAGGGTTGAAGGTTGGTCAAGACCCCGCCAGCGAGTTGGCTGGTTAACATGATTGTGTAGTGAAGCAAATTCTATAACCTCCTTGAATTTATGTTCAAACGAATGCAGGGAGTGCTCACCTCTCGAAAACAGATGCGGGAGATTAAAATCGCCAATGATTAGCAATTGCATAGTCTGGCATCTTGTGATGTGTTGCAATGATTCGATGAGCTTATCATTGTATGAGCTTTCGGATGATGGCGAGCGGTAAATGATGCCGATCGTACATTCATCTCCATTGACTAGCTTTACTGAACACCACATCGTATCAGGAAGGCTGAGGTCAGGATGATCGATGACGTTACACTGCGCTAAACGTTCGTGATAGTAGACTGCAACTCCACCACCGGATCTTCCATCACGATCGCGACGAAGTAGTGACATTTTCGGAATCAAAAGCTCGGAATCAGTCATGCAGGGCTGGAACCAAGTCTCTGTTACTGCAACCAAATCGGGGGAAAGTCAATCACAAAGCTCACATAGTTCAGCTAATTTGTTAGATAAACACTGAGCATTTGTATATATGCACCTGATCGTATTTGTCTTACACAATGTCGAATCGTGTACTGTAGCTATTGGTCCGACTCGCGATGAGCCGGACCCTTTTCGTTTTTTGGGGTAACATTTGAACTGTCAATAACAAGATTGCAATCAGACTGTGGTTGCGATGGTTCTCTGGGTTTCAGTGAGGGAACACGCTTAAGCACACTTAGTCTCACGTCTGGTGGAAGTTTTGAGCGGTTAGATTTCCAGTCGGTGTTCATAGCGATAGCCATTTCAGTCGTTAGAAAAGTGATTTTCAGAGGACTGGGCCCATTGCCTTTGTAGTTGGAGGATCTGGGTATTCTAAAAGTATCTACGACAATGGAATCACGAGATCCAATAGCATCGGCAATGTATAACCATTGCTTCAAATCATGTTGCTTTGATTCCGATGCTGATACTACATCAACATTTTCGGGGACACCGAGGAATATTAAACTACGTGAAGTAGAGTGGTCTCGACGAGTGGATTGACCTTTCCTTTCCCACCAAGGTATGTCGGCTTGTACTCGGCAGGTCAAACCGGGACAAGCGCCGAGTAGATACGCATTGAGTATGACTTCTTCCATTTCAGATTTATTTCGCAGTGTCACCCTTAATAGGCGCGGCCGGTCTACGTGAGGGGAGTCTTTATGCCGGGTTAAGCGCGTCATTGATGTAGGTACCAAAGATTTCAAGCCCATGTGTGTACAGAGCTTAGTCCATTCATTGAGCTCATGTGCTTTTCTTGCTGAGAAAAGTGAATCTGTCGATTCCGGGATATTTGTGCAGATTACACTGAGAGCGATATCTGTCGTAGTAGAATGAGCGGCAACATTGCTTTTTTTGGGAGGCTCGGATCTAGCAACTAGACGACGGGGAGTCCTGGACAGATTGTTCACAATTTTACCAGATGAGGACCTAGGTAAACAGGTTTCAGTAGGTCCACCTGTATTACTTTCGGATGAGCTATCAACACATTCAGTTAAGGGAGCAGTTATTGGTGTAATTTCCTTTTCCTTTTTGTCTTGAGCAGCATTTATTTCGGGTCGAATTGCGTTGGCAAGTGTATCTACCAGAAGCGGTTTAAACGTTTCCTCAAGTTTTCGATAGCAATTTTCCAAAATCTCTATTCGAGATTCCAGCTTTGCCTCGTGGGGAGGATTTGTAGTCGTATCGATAGGCTGTTTACTTCGACATGCACAGCACACGTAGCAAACACCGGGTAAATCAACGTTGTTGATAAAACATATCACTTCTTTCGTTAGGGCTTTATCACATTTAGTATGTATTTTACTCAAACAGCCAAAACATTTAACAACGTTGGATTTGGCGCTTACCCCTTTGTTACAAATTTGACACACATCACGTGCTGCCTTCTTTATCTGGGTCATCGAGGTCATCCTTCGCGACATTGTTACAATCCAACGAGTGATGAGTCAGTGCACTTAGCGGTGCAGTTGTTTATCGATCGGTAGGTACTGGTGGAGTGAATGCGTTGGATCGGAGTGATGCGATCCAAGCGGTAAAATACGAACGAGTTGGATAAAAGTGGTGCGGTTGAACGAGTTTCGATCTGATAGTGTTGAAAAAACTATCAGTCAATTCGAAATGATGTGATCCTCTCAATAGTATTCGAACAGGAACAATATTCTGAATCGCCAAGGATATTGCACGCGTCGGTAAAGTTGGGTTAAAACTTGAAAATTTGAATTTCCAAGAATTCACCTTGCTCGAAGTTGAAATGGGTATATTCCAAAAGAGCAAATTGAGACGAGTTCAATGATATATGAACCGTCCAGTTCAGGCAAAAATGTGAGGAAATAAATCGAAAAGTATGAGAGCACAAATATATGCGTCCGCACAGCAGGTCCCGTCTAAGGTTAATTTGCTGGCGAATCAGACTGTTTAGCCATTCAAAAAGCTTCGGAGCATGAAAACTTCCTGCGCTTATGATGTACAACCATGGTCGACATCGACCGAAGGAGGCCAACAACAACAGCTACTTCTCTCAGGATGGTTTCATGCTATACAGTGTCTCACATGGCTGCACAGTCCGATTCGGGAGGAACGATCTTTCCCAAATCGACAGGCACTACTCGATTGGTCGAAGGCATTTATACGCTCTCGGCGTGATCTTTGATTTAATATTTTTCCCACATCCCCAGCACTTTCATTCGAATTAGAAAGGAAGATTAGGTTTAGTGAGAGTTGAGACACGGGTTAAGGGATAAACAAGACTTTAGTTCATGAAGAACCTGAGAAACACTCAAAACGGAAATTTTGGCGTGCAACAGTTAATATACCTTACGTTAAGGAAGTGTCAAAGGGGATAAGTCGAATCTTAAATAACGCAGTTACACGAGTAACGTATAAAAGGGGTAGAACGCTCCGTTCCTCATTAACGCATCTCAAGGATGAAACACCTTCAGGCTGCGCGACCAATCGCGTATAGAAAATCAACTGTAAGGGTTGCTCGGGAGTATATATCGGACAACCATACAGAGAACTCAGTACTAGGATAAGTGAACACAAAAATCGAATCGGTAAGCAGCCACGCAATTCCAGTGAATATCAAACACTGATAAGAGATACAGCACTAGCTGAACACGTGCTGGACACAGGTCACAGCGTAGATCTTGATAACGTAGAATAAAACCATACATGAAACGACTTCACGCTGAGGCGGTTGAGCTAACAAAGGCTGGTAAGAATGCTGTCAATAAGTTGGATGGGGCTGATGTCTCCACAATCTGGCGTCCGGTCTTGCAGCGGATAATCATTAACGTGCGTAACCCCTGGTGTGCGCACCGATTACGCAATCGCGCTAATCTGTCAGCCGATGTCATTCACACCTGTCAAGACTAAAACAATTAAGGGATTATACGGTACATAAGGGTGGTGGTGCGTCATTCGATATTGAACGCGCTTGTCCTTCTTAACGAGCGCAGAACCCACCATGGACTGTGCAGTTCTTAACCAGCTTATGATTGGTCAGGTGAATGCAATTAAAGCTTGATCTCTGTTCGTACTGACACCCTTGGTCTGACGAAGCTTCTGTGTCAGAAGCGAAACGTTACCAATAAACTACTATCACCGATTCATTACAAACTTTATTTTTTCATGATTATGATTCCCCGATCGGTCACAAACATTTTCCATTACATTGCTAAGAAACGTTTGTTTTCAAACCTTGAGAAGCTACCTGCTAATTACTTTTAAAATTTTAACGAGTTATTTTATTGTCCAAAAATTTTGAATTGCACAAATGGAATCGAAAACAATTTGATCGGAAACTTCAAACGTGAAGTGTTAGGAGGCGCTGCCCTAATCAATACACCAACTCGAGCTGTTGATTGGCTAGAAATTGGACGCTACTCTGAATAGGGGCTTAGTGGGGGACTTAGTAATTGGTTAGGATTTTGTACAATGTTTACAATCATTATTGATAGATTGTGAATCGAACGTTCTATAAAAAGCAGATACTTTGCAATAACCATAGATTAGCAACATAGGGAATGCATAAAATCAGCAAAGTTGTTTTGTCAATTGAGGTAGTCAGCTTATGCATTCAGGTGCGAGGTTGGATTTGGTCAACATATACTTGTCGAGTTCAGCCTTGAACATGTTCAGGCTTGACGCACAAATGATATGTGGGAGCAGAGAGTTCCATATAAAACAAACTCGAAAAGCAAAGAATGATCCTTCGACAAGCTGATCTAGATTTTGGAATGGTTAACTTGTAGCCCTGCGATCTGCTACCACGTGCTTCTTGCCGATGAAACAGGTGTTCAAGTGGGTAATCTACTGTATGCAGAATGTTGAACATCAGGATGACAAAGCGGTACGAAAAGTCCAATGGGTTCAGAGATGCAATTCTCTGCTCGAATGGCCCGTTGTATAGTCCCATCATCAGTTTTGTAACGCAGTGGTATACGCGTGTTATCAACCTGGTGTGTGAACGACTTGTTGAAAATCTCGAGAACCATCAGCTAATAATGATGTGAATGACGGAAAAGCATGCAAATGAATATTTTTGCATCAGCTAATAACTTTCACACAACACGGATTTAGGAAAACATATTCATGCCTGTCTAACTTGCTCACGACTCTAAATGACTGGACGCAAGCACTAGACCAAGGGGGTTACGTCCATGCCGGTTACTTAGATATATCTAAAGCATTCGACAGAGTGAATCACTCCTTACTGCTTCAGAAGCTGCAGAATGTTGGCGTCATCGGAAACCTACTAACATGGTTCACAAGTTACCTGTCTGGACGCAAAGTAAAAGTCAGAATAGATGGTGAAACTTCTCGAACAATTGAAGCCACGAGCGGAGTCCCTCAGGGTTCGGTTCTCGGTCCGATACTGTTTCTCATATTTATAAACGATCTAACGAACTTACTAGCATGTAAGCTTGTTTTATTCGCAGATGATGTAAAAATCTGGACGAAGGTCAACTCTATCGAGGACTGTCAAGTTCTGCAAGGAGATTTGAATAAGCTGCACCAGTGGTCAATCCAAAACAAACTGCCATTTAATTTCCGCAAGTGAAAAATGTTGCAAGTCGGAAAACCCTTTCCCTTTACCTACACACTTGGCAGCCACCCGCTTGAATGGAGTACATCACAAAAAGATCTGGGAATCTGGGTGTCTTGCACATTTAAGAACAGCCTACATTGCGAAGCCGTCTACAAGCGTGCGTGCAGCTTGCTGGGTTTACTAAAACGCATTTTGGATGTTTCCCACTACACTCGCGAAAATACCTAACACTTACATACATCCTGTCGTTGACTACGCTGCACAAGCTTGGATGCCATGGATAGAAAAAAACATCTATCTCCTCGAACGAATTTATCACAAGGCAACCAAAATGGTTACCGGATTAAATAATTTACCCTTTGAGCAGCGACTGACCAGACTTGGACTGTGCACCCTCGAGCGCAGGCGTATCCTACACGACCTCACTGTGACATATCGAATCATCTACGCGAAATCCCACCCTCTCAAACACTTCTTCAAGTTTCGTTCCGTTGTCCCCACACGCAGCCACCCTTTGACCCTTCAAATCCCACACTCACGATTGAATTGTCGTCGTCACTTCTTCGCTGTTCGTGTATGCTTCTTGTGGAATAGCTTGCCGACAGATATTGTTACCTCAGCGAACGAGCACATCTTTAAACAAAAGTTACGAAAACTTATGTTGAGAACTACTGCGTTGGCCCCTACCTATTGATGTCTATATTTTTTTAACGCACGGAACTACCGTCCATCCAAAGATTCTTTTCGCTCAGTCTGTGTCGCCATTGAGGATTATTTTGCTCCACCTATGAAGAACATGGATATGATCATACAAGTAACGATTTTTTTAATTTTTTTTATACGTATATCCTATGGTACTGTACAGCAATTTGCTTTTTTAACTATAAATCTGGAATGTACACGATTCGGGTGCAAACAAATGGTTATTTTACAATCAGTTGGTTTTTAGTCTCTACATTGGTGAACAATGAATATGAGATCGACTTGATTGAGAGTCCTCTTTTACAAAGAAACTACAAGACGAACGAGTTCTACATCTATTGAAAAAAATCCGTCATATTTTTGTAGCAGTTCAACACCCGGCACTTGCTAACTGTGGTGCGCTAATGTGCAATCGTGCAGTACTCCTGGGCTGTTCGGCAAACACCGTGCTAAATGGATTAACCAACGGTAGCGAGCTACATGCTGAAACATTTCTTCTCTCATATTTGTCTAGACCTAGGCAACCTGACAGTACCTTAACCAACGTGTAGTCTGTGACTGCAAGGCAATTTGTCTGGATCAGGCTTGTGCTTACATACACACATGCATACATACATACATGCAAACATACATACATATATACATACATGCATACACACATACATATACATACATACATACATACATACACATACATACACATACATACATACACATACATACACATACATACATACATACATATATACATACATACATACATACATACATGCATGCATGCATAGATATATACATACATGCATACACACATACATACATACATGCATGCATACATACATACATAAGTACGTACATACATACTTGCATACATACATGCAAACATACATAGATATATACATACATGCATACACACATACATATACATACATACATACATGTCGAACGGTTGCCGACCATTGAATATCTAGATACCCCTCCTACTCTTGATGAGCTCAATAAGGCAATCGACCGCTTAGCGAATGGGAAGGCCCCTGGTGACGACGGAATTCCACCTGAGCTCATCAAATGCAGCAGCATTACTACAGCCTCTTCACCATTTGCTTCTTCAGTGCTGGCAGGAGGGGGGTGTCCCACAAGAGATGCGAGACACAAAGATCATCACGCTATTTAAGAATAAGGGTGACAGAGGCGACTGCAACAATTACAGAGGAATCTCCCTTTTGAATGTTGTAGGGAAATTGTTTGCTAAAGTCTTACAGATCCGGCTGCAAGTTTTAGCTGATAGAATTTACTCCGAATCTCAATGTGGCTTCCGCAAGGGAAGATCAACCGTTGACATGATCTTCTCCCTGAGACAACTTCAAGAAAAGTGTCGGGAACAGCGTATGCCATTATACGCTGTTTTTATTGATTTAACTAAGGCATTCGACTACGTCAGCAGGGAGGGTCTCTTCAAAATGCTCGATCTGATAGGCTGCCCCCCAAGGCTGCTGAGACTCGTTATTTCGTTCCACTCAGGCATGAAAGGCTCAGTCCATTTTAACGGTTGCAGTTCAGAAGCATTTGAAATTCGCCGAGGCGTCAAACAAGGGTGTGTTCTTGCTCCCACGCTGTTCGGTATTTTCTTTGCTCTGCTTCTGAAGCACGCTTTTAAGACGAGAACAGAAGGCATTTACATACGCACGCGAAGTGATGGCAAGCTTTCAACCTGAACCGGTTGAGAGCACAAACCAAAGTACGGGATGTGATAATCCGTGACCTGTTGTTTGCCGACGATGCAGCCTTTATTGCTCACTCCCAAGAGAACCTACAGTCGCTAATGGACTGTTTTTCGTCTGCATGCAAAGACTTTGGTCTAACAATCAGCATGAGCAAGACCAAAGTCCTTGGTCAAGGGACTGTATCGCCGCCAATCATCACTGTTGGAAACTGTCAGCTCGAACCAGTACATCATTTCACATATCTTGGTTCAACCATTGCGGATAACCTCTCGCTAGACATGGAGATCAATAAGCGGATTGGCAGATCAGCTGTCATTTTGTCCCGATTGAACTCTCGTGTTTGGGGTAACCGCAAGCTGACTGTAAAGACAAAGATGATGGTATACAGCGCGTGCGTACTAAATGCTTTACTATACGGCAGTGAAACCTGGGCCACCCACGCAAGACACGAACGGAATCTGAATGCTTTCCATCTACGAAGCATCCGTCGAATCTTGAACATATCGTGGATGGACAGAGTGACTAACGCTGAAGTGCTTTCAAAAGCTGGTCTACAGAGCATGTTCACCCTATTACGTCAGCGCCGCCTGCGATGGCTTGGTCATGTCTATAGAATGGAAAATGGTCGTATTCCGAAAGATCTACTCTACGGTGAGTTGCAATTAGGAAGTCGACCATTAGGCAGACCGCACTTGCGGTACAAAGATGTTTGCAAAAGAGATATGAAAGCTCTTGACATTGACCCCGCAAGCTGGGAAGAACTTGCTCTTGACCGCTCACTTTGGAGCCATTGTGTAAAGCGTCGACTTCAATCCGGGGAGGAGCAAATACAGCTCCTGGCTGCTGAACGCAGATCACGCCGCCGGCGTGCAACTGATTCAATACAACAGAGTTCTGACTATCGTTGCAAGCACTGCGGGAGAGATTGTTCCTCCCGAATCGGACTGTTTAGTCATTCAAAAAGCTGCAAAACATGAAATTCATGCGATGTGGTGTACATCCATGGTCGACATCGACCGACGGAGGCCAACAACAACACTAATTATCTCACAGTTTGCAATTTCCAGTTGTTAGTGGGTATACAGCTGACAAGAAGGAAGGCATACCGAAGAATAGCCCTCTTGTGCGCACTCTATAGCACCTCGAATGCGGTAGGTGTTCTAATGAAAAGCGCCAAAATCTGACCACTGGAACCGGTTCTATATCTTTTGAGCGGTGT
The DNA here is from genome assembly GCA_013407085.1 of Atriophallophorus winterbourni. Taxonomy (NCBI): domain Eukaryota; kingdom Metazoa; phylum Platyhelminthes; class Trematoda; order Plagiorchiida; family Microphallidae; genus Atriophallophorus; species Atriophallophorus winterbourni. The sequence goes on from JACCGJ010024576.1 coordinate 35,915, forward strand.
CGTCTCTGTTTTCCAGTAAACCGGACTCGATGACGCTAAAGATTAATTGAATTAGAGTTCTTTTAATTTAAAATGATCCAGACGGTAAGTTAGATCCCAGGTGAAGTAAGGCACACATGCGACCATTTATTGGGAGCGATCAATTTTCGACCGTGTCACAATTTTGTTATGATCTTTCTGAACTTTTGTATTGATCCAGTGTAGACTCCGGGACCCATAATATGAGCTGATCTGCAAACAGTAAACATTTAGATTCAATCAAGTTGACTATATCGTTCACGAATGCGTTAAATATAAAGAGATGGAGAACAAAGACTTGGTAGACACCAGAACTTGCAATACTTGGCCCAGAAAAGAAGTCGTTAGCTCAAACTCTATTCAAAATCAAATTAAAACTGTACTCTCCATTCCAGTTTTGACGGTCGTTGGGTGTGCGGTCAAATGCTTTGCTCAATGATCTGTACGGATGTGAAATTCTGAAGTTGTTTTGTATTATTCAGCCGTGGCAGTGGCATACAAGCGCTCCTTGTTTATCATTCCTCCACTGTTTCAAGCGCATGCGGATCCTGATCTTACTGTCCCTACCTGATGAGTGCAAACAGCACGAAACCGGTCGTGGGGTGTGTGGGGTGGAAATGCATGCAAATGAATGTTTTGTATCATGGTTATGGGTTTAACCCCATTAAAAATGTGTTTGGACACATGCTTTGAACAGGTTGGTCGTACCAGCCTTATCCTCATATCTGTCTAGGCCTGGGCAACCTGACAGTATCTCAGCCCATGTGCAGTTTCTGACTGTGCGGCACTTTGCCTGGATCAGGATTGTGCTTTCATACCATTCAGCCGTCTATCCATAGACTGGACTGTTCCTGGCTTCAGGTTTATGAGCCTAGAATACCTATGCACACGCATGATCATCATCATCACCGTGCTAAATATGATTGGCCAGAGATAGTAAGCTGCTTGCTGACACACGCTGGAGTCTCACTACCATTTCCTGTTCCTTTTTCTTCCTCATATCTGTCTAGGCTTGGGCAACATGACAGTTTGAAGCGAATACTTTGTAGCTCATAGATTGTGAAGTTTGGCGTTGTGGTTGCCAAGCTGCATGGCAGCCTGCATGTATGTTTCGCACG
>JACCGJ010024577.1:0-33108 GCA_013407085.1 Atriophallophorus winterbourni
AATATTTTGAATACCGAAAATTGCCCTCTACAATGCTTATTTACTTTACGGAGCTCTTATAATACAATGGCTCACACATTTATTCAAGACTCACTGCAGACGACATTTTTTGCCGTGCGAGTTTGTTTTAGTTGGAACAATCTACTACATTATGTTGTAAACTCACGAAATCAGTAGATTTTCAAGAGAAGTCTTGATGCCTTTTGACCCTAAACCCACGCATCGAACAAAACTATACATCTTAACACCATGCATCTACGTAATGTGTTGCTCAAATCCCCATCCCTTGACCAAGAATCACTTTGTGATTCCGTGTCTGAACATCGTGGTTCGTTGTACGATCCCTATATAACAGTTGGCATACGAATCGAAAACGATTTCAGCCATTTGGATTTTTAATTGTTCCTTGAACTGCTTAGTAAGCAACCTAATCCCATTTTTGCTTGTTATATTATTCATTGTTACCATATTATTTTCTGTTTGATTTTTTGTAAAGCTATATGCTTTTTATACCATTAAAATTGAATTGAATTGAATTGAATCGAACATCAGTTGTGATCGATTATATGCAATGTGGAACGACTTCACACTGAGGCTGTTATCATAACAAAGGCTGATAAAGTGCGGTCAATATGGTAGATGGGGCTGATATCTCCACAATCTGTGTAACACAGTGTGCGCACGGATTACGCAATCGAGTTAATCTGTCAGCAGACGTCATTCACACTTGCCACGACCAAAACAATTAAGGGATTGTACAAGATGAATGGGGGTGGGTGGTGCGTCAACTGATACTAATCTCCCTTGTCTATGGTATTGTGTTGCTCACATCCCCATCCCTTACACACCACTACCGGTTTCTGGCTGTTTGCCGTCGTCAGGTGGAGAGAGTAAGATCAGGTTCAGTGAGCCTTGAAACAGTGGATTAAAGGTAAAAAAGATTATCCGTGTATGCCAACTGTTATATAGGGTTTGTAGAACGAACCACGAACCAAGAATCACTTTGTGATTCCGTGTCTGAACATCGTGGTTCGTTGTACGAACCCTATATAACAGTTGGCATACAGGTATAATCTTGTCTCCCTTGTCTATCTTATTATGCTCAGCGCCCACCATGGCTTGTCCAGTTCCTAACCAGTTTGGGATTGGTCAGGAGAATGCAATTTAAAATTTACATCGTATTGACATCCATGGTCCGACGAAGCTTCTGTGTTAGAAGCGAAACGTTACCAATAAATTACACTCTATGCGCTCTATTACAATCTTTCTTTGCGTGAATATGATTCCACAATCGGTGACAAACAGTCCCCACTACATTGAAGACGCGAGTGTGTTGACAAGAGGACCAATGTTCGCCAGTTCCACTCGTTCACCTGGAATGAAATGACCTAATCAGTTCCGGCTTCTATCCTCATCCTATGAAATATCACACACTGGACAAAGTGTTAGGACGTAGTATGTATTTTCCGACTATTGTGAGCAACAATTTGATAACAATTTATTTAGTTGGGTTTTCAAAACTTTACAAGAATATATTATCTTTATACACCATGATATAAGTCCCCTATACTGCGAATGATTTTGATTGAAGTGATGTTGGAAACGTTTCGTCAACCTAGAACGCTTTCGAAATCTAGTACTAAACATTCCAATATTTTTTCGAAAAAACACTGGAATAGAGTGATGTCTTCCTTTTCGCTAGTTCGTGGGAAGCTCTACAATACAAGGAAATGGTTCTGATCAACACCAATCATTGAACCAAAATAAATGTCACGTGCCAATACTTAAAATAATTCGGTCGATATCGATGTAGGCCAAGGAAAAGAAAGATCACAAACTAATTGCTTTTGGACACAGAAGTTTGGTCTACATTTTTCGATTGCACTCACCTCAACTGTCTTCACGATATTTCAGCCAAGACTGAGTCTATGTGACTTTACCCAAAGGAGTATGCGGTGCGATATTATTCTGACCTATTGAATTGTAACGACCGAAGGACATTCACTCAAACACTTGCTTGATGTGTGCGATGAGCAAAGGACACTCGGACATACCTTATCCTTTATGTCTCAAGTTTCTGTATTGGTTGTCGGCCCCATTTTTGCCGTACTTGCTATATTTCTTTGGAATTCCCTACCCCAAAATGTGGAGGACTCCCCATGTCTGGCGGTGTTTAAAACGAAATTGGACTTACATATGCAAAAGAATATCACTCGTGAGCCTTCGATATTCTCTATTCCTTTTATACTATCATATTTTCCACATTTTCATTCATACCGTAATCCTATGGTGCTGTAAAGTATTAACTTTTAACTATAAATACTTGAATCCTTGAAAAAGTGACATTTTTTGTTTAAACTCAGATAAAGTTAGATTCCTGGTTGTTAAACGTGTGGAGTTCGGTTTCCACAGAGTGGAGAATACGTTCAGTCCTCTATAAAAGTCAGACATGCGCGATGGCTGGTATTCATCTCCAATATTTTGCGGCAACAGTTAATAACTCTCTCACAATTGAAATTCATCCAGGAAGGCTGCGTTAACACCACGGCTAAGACCTACGCCTTTTATTCGGGGGGGGGCAGAAGTTGAAACATCAACGGAGTTGCAAGTGCTGAGTCTTGGGCAACTTAATTTGAAAAAGACATCGTGCAAGTCCTAAAGATTTATCATAGAGCATCTCGAATGATTGTCTAGCGACTGTCTCACTCGAATTGAACAACCTCGAAAGCAGTTCCATCAGAGGCGACCTGATTCTGGTCTACAAAATAACAACTCAGGAGACTTTAAATTGGTTCAAGTCCCCCAACACGCAGTCATAATCTCACCCTTCAACTACCTCACTTCCAGTTAAACTGTCGACTGAACTGTAGTGCTTTCTCTGGAACAGTTGGCAGTCACAATTTGTCGGCACCGAGTGAACTAATTTTTAAAGAAAAGTGTTACGAGCTTTCATGCTCCACATTGATTAAAACCATCAGTGCTTCCGTTGTACTCGAGCAAAAGCAACATCAGGATGTTCACTATACAAACTGCTATGAAAAAATATACAGACCAGAAGAATATAAAAACCACTTTTGATTAATTTCAGTATGATTGAGAGAACTTTGACAGATTCATTAGTTAACTGATTCCCTTGCTCGCAGTCATTTAATGTTGTGTGAACCGATCATTTCATCGATAAAATGGTGCGATCATTTGAAGTAATCTGCGAATAACACTGATGTAAAGAAATGCAGTGTTTTGAGATACGGATTTTCCTATAATTTAGACCGCAACAAAAACTATTGTCTCTCAGGTTACGCTGAATCTGTTCTGAGCATTAGCAGAAAGTTAATAATTGCGACTAGGCCCATATTAATTTTATGGTAACCGGATATGGATAAACTATACACAGTTTAATTGTCAATCAAAACAGGTATTGTATTAACCATTTCACGACAAATTCCTTATTTTTTAAACGATTTTGTTCACAAATCTGGATTGGAAATGTCTCAAAGCTGAGTTCCATTAAATATTGTTAGTCACCAAATTTTCAGCAGTTAATTTTACACAATTCATTACACATTTGTGGTTTACTGTTATTTCTCTAAAAATATTCAATTTTTTAGATCGTTAAAATTCACTCCTCTGTCGCAAAAGATTTTAACTATTGTGTATTTGTTCCTAATATATTGATCAAAATATTCGTTTGAAAACTCGTTTCAAAAAATGTAAATCAATTTATCTGTCCTTGAACAATGATCGCTCAACGAAAGAACTACGCTTGGCAAATATATATTCTATTTCCGGAAAACCATAAATTATCAATTAAAAACTGCGCAAAGTAATTTAAAGTACATTTAATGTATTAGTTTGTCTGAAAATTTTATGATTCATATTTCAATCAAGCAATCATCAAATGCAATTGTGTTCTAATAATTTTGACGTATTTAATGCCTCAGTTATTTTCTAGATCTTAAAGGTCTTGAATGAAGCAATTTAGATCAATTTTACAAAGCTTAATAGGAAACATTAATAATGTTTACTTGTTGATCATTTTCTTTCAATCGAAATCGGTTATTTGCCAAAATGAACTAGATAAAGCAAGGTTTATTTTGAAGTTTTCAAGAGCAAAACGAGTGCAAATAAAACAGAAATTCGAGCTTGATTGTTAACGTTTCTGAGACCAGATTTTGAGGCTCGATTCTAACAACAGTGCAAGTTTTTCGCTGCTTGTCATGTCAAATGGAGAAAGTATTTTTATGAGATTTGACTACTATTTAAATACCGTATTGTTTAAAGTGCATATTCAAAACAAAAAAGCGAAGTGGTTATCAAACATTGCCCATCTCCGATTTTGTTTGAGTGATTACGTCATATTGATGACAATTGTATCGATTTCAATCATTTGCAAGCCAAGCTCAGTTGGCAATATGAATTTCACTTGTAAATTTGAAGACCTACAATATGACGAAATAAATATAAAATATAAATTATCAGGCGTTTGTTACCTTCTTCCAAAATTATTGTATGCATTTTTTGTTCAGCGCTAACATGTGATCCCGAAAGCACATTTTTACTATTCGACGCAACCCTACCAGTCTCGGTATGCATATATTTATTTATACTACCCCAAACTTGACTTAATTACTTGACTTAATCCCTTGAGTTCCTAAAGGAACATAGGGCCTCGGCAACTTGTCTCCACTTTGGTCTGTCCATAGCAGCCAGTTTGATGTCGTTCCAGTTAAGTCCAAACTTGCGGATTTCCTCTTCATACGAGCGCTTCCAAGATAGCCTTGGGGTCCGACACGTCTCTTCCCGATTGGGTTCCATACCAGAGCATAACGTGTGATGTCATCATAAGGTTTTCGCAAGGTGTGCCCAACCCATCTCCACTTTTTTTCTACTGATCTGCTGGGTGATCGGGTCCTCAGCATCAGTCTGCCACAGGTCTTGATTCCTTATCTTTTCTGGCCATTTTACCCCAATAATTCGACGAAGGCAATTGTTGTGGAATGATTGCAAGCGGCCAGAAGACTTTGCTGTCACCCGCCAGGTTTCCGATCCATAGAGTAGCACGGATTTGACGTTGCTTCTGAATATACGGAGTTTCGTACGTTTTGATAGAACCTTCGACTCCCAAACGGGTTTCAAATCTATGAACGCGTATCTTGCTTTGCCGATTCTGGCGACCATGTCTTCGTGCGTGCCCCCAAACAATGTTTATAAAATTCTTTCTGTTATCGCGACTACATGTTTGTTCTCAAAATGTATTTTAATCAATTTCTATTTCGACAATCATATATCTGAAGTGGTGGGTGTTGTGTGTTTACTGAGATGACGTTTTGTCATCAAGCTATATGCGATATATTCATCAATTCTGAAATACTGTAGCACCACCTACGCAGATTGAATATCAACAAGTCCCTGGGAGCTGACGGAATCACACCTGCAATCCTGAAGTTATGCGGCAGTCAATTTTGCGAACCACTTTGTGATTTATTTAATCACTCTTTGATGGAGGGTGTTGTAACGACTTACGGGAAGATAGTAATCATAAAACCCATCTACAAAGGTGGAACTGGTTCTGACACAGGAAATTACCGCCCTGTTACACTCCTTCCAGTGATCCCAAAAGTTATTGAGTAAATTGTGTGCAAAAGAATTGTGAGTCATCTCGAATCCCGAAACTTGTTGTCGAGAGAGCAACATGGATTTCGGAAGTCTCGTTCTTGCTTGAATAACCAACTGGAAACAATGGACTACTGAACGCAGGCAGTTGATGATGGTGGTTGCGTGTATGCGTGTTACTTGGACATATCGAAAGCGTTTGATCGTGTGGACCATTTTAAACTCTTGAGCAAGCTCCAGGATAATGGTATTAACGGGTGCCTTCTTACTTGGCTGAGAAGTTACCAACTTGATCGCAAGGCTACTGTACGTATCGATGGTGTAATATTTCGGGAAATCGAAGCCACTTGCGGTGTTCCACAAGGTTCGGTACGTGGTCTGGTTTTTTTGGTCTACATCATCGACCTTCCGAAATTGATCACAGCCAAATTGGTTCTGTTTGCGATGATGCTAAACTTTGAATGCGAATCACGTAAAGCGTGGACTATTTGCGCTTACAAAGCGATTTGAATATTTCGAACAGCTGGTAAGAGGAAATCAAGCTCCCATTCAACTTTAGATAGTGTAAAATTTTGCAAATAGTTAAAGATTTTCCATTCTCCTACAATTTTGGATCACAATAACTGGAAAGGACCACAAAAGAAAAGGACTACGGCGTATGAATTATTGGAAGTCCTAAGAACCAAATGTATTGCGGAGCAGTGTACAACGGAGCTACCCGCATGCTAGGTATGCTTCGGTGTATTTTCGGACATTTTCCCGTGATACATTCCCCATGCTCATAAATACGAATATTAACCCAGTGATGGATTACTCATTGCAAGCTTGGGCACCATGGCTACAAAAGGGCATCAAGCTGCTTGAGAGGATTTATCACAGAGCAACTGAAATGGTTGGCTGTCTCCGCGACCTTCAATATAAGGATCGACTGGTTCATCTTACTTTGGATACACTACCTTGTAGACGGGTTCGATTGAATCTAATCCTAACTTATAAAATAATGAACTCAAATATGCACCCTCAGAGACATCTATTTCGTCTTCGGTCAAGACATGACACACGTACTTACACACTGGCATTTGATATTCCACATTCCCACTGGAACTGCCGTCGGTTCTTCTATTCGGTGCGCGTTTGTTTCTTATAGAACTCCTTACCGTCAGCTGTTGTACAATCATCTAGTGAAAGAATTTTCAGGAACAAATTGAATATATTTATGCGTAGAAATTCCACACTACATCCCGTTATCCATTACATTATACCAAAAAATACATGACAATTTTTCTAACTACTAAAAGTGTCGACATTCCTAAAGCCTCAAATTTTATATTTACATATATTTTTTTCTTATACGAATATCTCATGGTGTTTTACAGCTACGAGCATTTTATACCATAAATTCTTGAATTTCGATTCTATATGATATCCTATATTCATAAGTGAAAACTCGTTCGGGAAACGATTCTAAAAGATAACATTTCTAGCACAGTGACTGCATCAAAGTTTAATCGCTTTACTCCCTGAAACTTACCATGCAAGAAATCGCCAAACGGTCAAAGCGTTTACTATGTTTTTGATGAGGAATAGATCATACGCCCATCTTTTATTGACAAAACTTGCTAGCTGAAAAATGTGCTCTATCAGTTTGATGTGATCGTCTTTTTCGTACCAACGGATAATTTCAAGCCTTCACCACGTTTGGTTAGTTTGACTGACCTTGAAAAATTTAAATTCATTCAATGGCTTCTGTCATTCTCGATTTGTTATCACAACCATCGTTCTTATAAAACTGTTTCGAATCACGAATTTCTGTGGGATTGCAACTTTTTAATCGTTCTTTTGGCGGTTTGTTTTCTTTTGTCTACATGTCATCCTTGAGCTCACATGAGACTGTTGGGTGAGGCGTCCTCACCCATGACCTGTGCGACCTTGGTAATGTCCTTATCCGAACATTGTGGATGCATGCTGTGACACGTGCTAACCTTACTCTTCAATGTCCTTACCGCACACCACTTTCTGTCCTCTATATAAACACTGGCCCTGTCCAGCTCTAGGACCTGCGAACCTGTGTCCTGAGTCTCGGCTTTTTCATTTCACATCCATCCTGTGTTGTTCTGTTCTCTGTCTCGGTCGGCTTGGTCTCTCGTATCATTTATTTGATCACCTGGCACAACTGTCTCTCAAATCCCACACTACATAGCAGTGACCTTTTATATTACTGCGTTTCACGCCCTGTAATGATTAAAATTAAATTAAAAATAAACGCATCCTTTTAGTATAATCAAATTTTAGCAAAGGTGAATGAAATGTTAACCGTTCTGGATAAGACAATATAGCTATGTTGATCCAGGGAAGTTGGGTTTACCGGCATTTAATCATAGTCGCTACAGTCGTAAATGCAGGAGCTTGTGTTTTGTTCACATGATTTGCTTATTGAATTTTGGTGTATGTTCTTATCCTTGCCATATGCGCGATAACTGCCTTTGACCAATTGATAGTCGCGGGATTCGTGGGCGAAATTCATTACAGTTGGAAAGGTTGACATGAGGGATAAATCACGACAATCTTTAAGTGGATGTCAATGCTACATCACTCACGTCACACTGCGTTTTACAAACACTAGTGAGGTCAAGCATTCCATACATTCCATTCTAACCACGTTTCCCAACAAACCCCACCACACAAGAGAGCGCAAATTTGTGTAGTAGACTGACCACTACAATAATGTCCCCAAGGATGTTGGAGAAAGGACACAGGAGATGGAAGATTTATCACGGTAGCCAAAAGGCGCACGAAGTTACAGGGAAGCAATCACGGAACACGAATCAACGGGAAGTGTGTATCAAGGACAATTGTTAGTTACAGTAAAACAATGTTGTTACAGTTGTTAACCTAGTTATTGCGCACTCGAAGGAGCAATCCGTTACCACAAAGCTCGTCTCAAATATTCTATACTGTTTGTTACTTATATCCCATTCGCCAATCAATTTTGTGTCAGACCGGGACCGTTTTATCGATCATACCAAATTGCATATCGATCAAACGCGGCTGACCTTGTGCATATGTTCTGACATCTGAGAGATGTTGAATTCTCAACCGTTCTATAAAATCTTCTCTTCTAGCATTAATGAAGATCGGCCATGAAACCCGTAACACGAACGTACGCCAATTAGACAGACATGTTATTGCGGACGACACAGATAAGAACGTACACCTACCTTTTATAAGCTAATCACTCAACCACCACACTGAACTCAACGCGTCTGTCCATGTTGTGACTTTGATCTGATTTGTCAAGCGAAATTGTGCCAAACCGTTTACTTGAATTCTTAACAAAGCTGGACTCCTTTAGCCGATCATCGCACAACGTTCATTAAGGGCTGACGTTATCCAATTGATCAGTACACAAGATGGTGTCTTTTGAACCGTTCTCGTGCAGTTTGTTAGATCTCTAGCTGATTCATGCACTTTTGTTGTGACAGGAGGTAGTGTTCTACATATCATTCGAACGCTCATGAGTCGGACTCGTCGCTAAACAATACAAACCACCGAAGTATTAACTTTGAATTTCTGTGCTGAATAATCATAAGATACGCATCGGTCACGAATGCAATATCAGAGCAAATTATTCGGTAAACTGGTGCTTTGAATGCTTTAAAAAAATAACAAAAAGTGTGATTCCACTAATTTTGCCGATCAGTGCAGAATAATCGTTTAGGCAATATCATCGTCAATTAGATTGAAAGTGAGTACATTAGCTGATCACATTTTCCTGATTCGCATGCATTTTGCCACACAAACACACAATTAATGACCGGTTTCGCTTTGAACTTAGTGAACAAGCAGTTAAAGTTCGATCAGAAAAATATCGTAAAACAGTAGCACCACTTTTGATATAATTTTTTGATCAGGTTAAAAAAAATCATAGTCATTTTTCATGCAAGCACACATTACTAATATGTAGGTAGTAAAACTCAGTCGTTTCTGCAAAAAATCCATATTTTTGTTGTATTTGATTCACATGTTATGCTTTTTAAATAACACTACCTTATTTTCATCGTCTCTGGGTATGAGGATCCTTGTCTTTCTACCCGAAAAAGCTGAGTTCACAGAGTACTACTGAGATCAATTTGTGTGCTTAAACATTGTAGCACAATAATCGCACAGACAATCTATAAATATTCAAAGCGATAGGATTATATCGTATTTAGCCGACGTAAAATACTTCACTAGCAAAATTCAGATGAAGAATATTAATATATAAACCAGAAATACGCGTAACCTCATGAATAATGCCTGATATCAAGATGATGACGCTCAAGATAATGATGATGACGCTCATAAACGCAAATACATTGGAAAGTAATATAATCCGATCACTTGTGAAACAGTCTTTCATCTGTCTTCATATTGTAATTTAAACGTATTTCCAACTCAAAATAATGGAGATTATAACATAAATGGATTTCACTACATACGGGAGACATTTTGTCTTTTATATATCAGATTTTTTCCCTTTATAACGGCTGATTTCAAGCCATACAATCTAATAGCGAAACAAATACCACATATAAACATACTGATTAAACAAAGTTAAACATAAAATTTTGATTGGCTAATAAAACGAAACTCATTTTGATTGGTTGATTAATTACAAATTGTTGAGATTTATAGTTCTTTGAAGGACCACACTATTTTAACACTCCAAACATTCTGATCGTAAAATGGGTGAAAATACAACATTTGATGAAACATTTTATCTGGAAGAAATTGTGGAACTGACGCGATTGATTTGTGGCAAAATAATGATGCCTTCGATTTGTTTCGTTGGAATAATTTCAAACATTCTCAATGTTGTGGTTCTCACTAGATCATGGATGAGTTCTTCGACAAATGTGTATTTAACCGCGGTGGCATTGTGCGACCTATTCTATTTAGTTTTCACGTTTCTGTTTACCTTGGCGCTGTTTAACTCAGTCGCCAAAAACACATTCTATTGGAATTCACGAACCTATTTCTATGGCACTGCTAACGTGTTCAGCAACACAACCTCCTGGCTAACGGTCTGTTTCACAGTGGAACGTTATGTGGCTGTTTCGTCTCCGATTCTTGGTCGAAGATATTGTACAAAGAAACGTGCCCAATACGTTGTCATCACCACCTGTATCTTGTGCACCATACTCACCTCACCAGATTTTATAAAATACGGAGAGGTGAAACCAAAGCAAAACGTTACGTCTAATCATTCTACCGAGATGTCAATCGATAAATTCTTGTTGAAAATAGGTTATGTCTATTGGAATCAAATATTATTCTTGATTGTCCCTATTATTTTGCTCATCACGTTCAACAGCCTACTTGTTCGTTCCTTGTTACGAGCGAACAAAGGTCGCCACGTTTTAGTTAGACATATTTCATCAAGCAGAACCACTGCCAGGCATTCATCAAGTCCCGCCACGGGAACCGCTTTACTGGTTCCGGAACATCAACCAGACGACCACTTTGATTTCAATCATCCGGTCACCAAGGCTTTGGAACACAGTGCCAAAACTACCGTGGATCTAGCGTCCGGAGTGTCGCAATCCCATCTTCAAGACAGTGGAAAATTGTTCGGCGTCATGACAAAATTACACAATCGTAGACCGAAGTTTGGCGAACAGCAAAAAATCACATTGATGTTGGTCTGTCTTGTGATGGCATTTGTGCTATTGCAACTTCCGAGCTTGTTGCCTTTGGTGGTGCAGTATTTGTGGAAAGCGAAATTATTAATTCGAACCGAGAAACAGCGGATTTACATAATCATGTATTCCAACGTCTCTAACGTACTTTTGGCAATCAATGCGGCAATGAACTTTGTATTTTATTCCTTGTTCTCCGCAAGATTTCGCCAAACATGTTGTTTAATGTTTCGCAAGTGGTGTGGACATCAAGACCGGGCAGAAAAACGGCATTTGATGCTTGGCCAATTGCGACAAAACACACAAGACTCAATCCGCTCCAGTGCTCTTCACAATCGGGGAACTACCGTTGATGAGGTGTAGAGTTGTACAGAGTGAGAAAGATTTGATTTCATATTTGTCTATTTTGTAAGATGTGATCGTAAATTACATGTTATCATCGAACTATGATTTTCACACTAGAGTCTGCGAGTACGCTCCGGTTTAGACACGCGTTGTTTGTAAATGGTCGATGATCGGTTGGAGTAGGAATATAATTTGTGATGTAAATTTTCATTATTTCAAACGTACAACCTAATGACTGAGTCACGAAAACTAATGATACGCTGGTAATACACATCATGATTAAATTATCCAGGATTGCTAAAAATATAAGTTGAATATTCAAATTTGGTCGAAGAAAATTTCGAATCATTTAGTCAATTTTAGATATGATTGGTACGGTCAAGCAGTTGGAAAACACAAAAACGCATTGTACAAATTAAGAGAAAATTAAGGTGATAATTGATTGATCCTTAAAAGGACGCTGGTTTAGAAAAATGAATGATCAATCAAATCATTATATTTTAATATAAATGCTCATCAGTGCAACGAACATAAATATGTTGAATATTACTGCTGATTAAATGCACTATTCATGTACGATCAATTGTTGTTTATTGTTGACCTACTTCAGTCGATGTCGACCATGGATGTACATCACAATCGCATGTAATATCATGTTCTACAGCTTTTATAATGACTAAACAGTCCGATCGGGAGAAACAATCTCTGCCGCAGCGCTTGCAACGATAGGAAGAACTCAGTACTTGGGTGTCAGTTGCGCGCCAGCGGGTGATCTGCGTTCAGCAGCCACGAGTTGTATCTGCTCTTCCCCAGCTTGCAGACAACGCTTTACACAATGCCTCCAATGTGAGCGGTCAAGAGCAAGTTCTTCCCTACTGGCCGGGTCAATGTCAAGAGCTTTCATATCTCCTTTGAAAACGTCTTTGTACCGCAAGTGCGGTCTGCCAAAGGTCGACTTTCTGATTGCAACTCACCATTGAGTAGATCTTTCGGAATATGACCATTTTCCATTCTGTAGACATGACCAAGCCACCGCAGGCGGCGCTGTCGTAATATGGTGAACATGCTCTGTAGACCAGCTTTTGAAAGCCCTTCAGCATTCGTCCATTTGTCAAGCCACGATATGTTCAAGGTACGACGCATGCTCCGTAGATGGAAAGCATCCGGCTTCCGTTCGTGTATTGCGTGGGTGGTCCAGGTTTCACTGCCGTAAAGTAAAGTATTTAGTACGCACGCGCTGTATATCATCATCTTTGTATTTACAGTCAACTTGCGGTTACCCCAAATACGAGAGTTCTATCGGGACAAAATGACAGCTGGTCTGCTTATTTGGTTATCAGGTTAATCACGTTCAAACCGCGTTTTATCTTCAAAAGTCTAGTATGTTTCTACATACAGGATTCGTGGAATCTCGATGTGACATCAACGACGTCATCCCAGCGTAGCTCACCAAGTTGTTGATTGCGTCTCGATTCATCTCTGAGGTCAACCTTTCCAAATTGATTTACGTTCAAACACAGCGATAATTGTCAAAAATAATACTCATGCCTATTTTATATTTGGCAAATCTTGTTACTACAACCCCTTTTCCATATCTTCGTACCGGATGTCAGTTTGTATTGTTTTGCCATCGATATTGCTCAAACCGGTTCAATTAAATTCCTTACCACGTTGAGCTTGTTAGATTGATATATAGCAATTGCATATCGTTCAATAGCTGCCGATATATTTCATTTGTTACGTTTTTGTCACTCGCTTAGTTCTCATGCAATTCCGCCGCAGCCAAGTTCTTTTTGTTATACGCGTGTTGTCTCGGGACGGTCTGGCCTGCAACTATTTAACACAGTAGCTTTAAAGTTCACCATAGTTTACCACTTATTCACTGTGGCTCAATGAACCTAATTTTATTGTCTCCACCGGATGAAGGTAATCGGTCAGAAACCGCGTGTGATGCGTAAGTACCCTGGACGTGAGCAACACAAAACTGTGTTCATTTTTGGCCGCCTCGTGCGCTTAATCAGGAATCAATAAGTGATTCTGTGCTTGAATAACCTGGTTCGTTGTACGAACTCTGCTAAACAGTGCATTTAAATACACATTTTGTTTACCACTCTTCCACAGTTATGATGTTCGCTGAACGTATCTTACACTCTTCAATCTATGACGACAAAAAGCCAGAAACCGTTTGTGTTGTGTGTGCGCGCGATTATGGTGAGTCGACACGGGTGTAGCTGCGCACCGTACGTTTATGTCTTATGAAAGTTTGCGCATGCCACACTATGAACGTTGAAAACGATATGCGTAGTTTCATAAACACTTCCAACGAAGAGACTCAAATCCTCTAAGCATTTTTTGTATAAAAAAGGCGTTTCAATATTTGATATGCAAACAGGTTGACTCCAGCGGATGTAAGCCGATACAGGGCATCTCTTTACTTTGAACGGTCTTCTTAAACTATCGCCAAAAAACGACTTGTGGGAATTGGGTACTAATGAGGAGGGCAAATTGTCAGTCACATGACAAATCTGCCACATTTATCATGAAAAATATTTAATGCATGATTTAGCAAGTCTAATTAATGAGAGATATTGAATATTTTTTAATTTGTGTTTGTTTCGGTGGGATTCTGCCATGAATTAGCTTCAAAAGTGCCCGTATCTTCACATTCGGGCACCAGCATTCGATGACTAAGATTGCGATTAAGATCAACTTGATCTTCCCGCAGATTCACCCCACGATCTAGGCATTGCGTGATCTACTTGGTGAAGGCTAAAACGCAAGTCTTTCTGCCTGATCAGGTTTGAGGAGCGACAACTTCATTGCACGCGCCAAAGTTGTCCTGACTAAATCATTTCCGATTGCAATGCTATGTATGACATTACATATATCACTTCATCAAATCGGCGTTATTAGCACCGCTTGTGATTTGTAAGTATTTTAATCCTCCGGATTCTTAATCACTCGAGCGAGTCCAATCTTGTTAGAACAGACTGAACGAATGTCAAAACGCGTAACTGGGAAATTTTCACTTTTAGTAATATTATTAAGAACATAATTTCAATTTTATATTTATTTTTTCCACATTCCTGCTAAGTTGAAATTTCGGAGGGGGATGAAGATAGTAACGGTACTGGTCACTTTTAAAAGCCTGAAATATAGGCGAACACTTAAATCGTGTAGATTAGAAATCCACTTACACAGAAATCAATTTTAAACAAGTTGAGATATTGCGCTTGTATGCTTAAACAATATTTTGTTGTTGCCAATGGCACGTCAGTACATGTTAAGATGTTCTCCTTCAATGAAGCGACTACTTTCACTGGAGCGTAACAGGTTGCTAAATAGCTTGGATGACATAAAATGATAATACTTCTGTCTTTAATGTATCCATACATTACGATTACATTTGTTGCTTTGTATATAAAAATATTCGAGTATTATAGCTCGACACACTGCCATGCTTTTCTTTCAACATTTCTGTTTTTGGTCTCCTTCGGTCGGAGTCGCCCCTTGATGTACATCACAAACACACAATGGTTTTATGACCCACAGCTCTTCCAATGATTAACAAATACGATTCGGGAGAATTAAGCTCTCTTTGCGACGCTAGCAACGCTTGGCAGTACTATTCTGATCGGCGTCAGTTGGTCACAGACCGTCTGATCTACTATCAGGAGCTGATATCAGTTTCTGCTCTTCTTCAGCTTGTAGACGACGCATTACGCAATGCCTCTGATGTGAGCGGTCAAGAGCAAATACCCCACAACTTGTTGGATCAATGTCAAGATCTACCATATATTTGGTACCAACGTATAGGTACCGCAATAGTTCACTTACGGATTTCAACTCACCTTAGAGTAAATCTTTTGGACTTCGAACACATTTTGTGCTCACGACAAAGCCAGCGTCGTAATTGGGTGACGATACTCTCCAGAACAGCTTTGGAAAATATTTTCGGTTTAATTATTAAAATCAATAATTTCACATTATATGAGATAAATAAATATTCCTCTTTTTCATTTTTCCGTTTCGCTACATTGATTTTTAGTGTTCGAAAGTTTAATTTATTATGCATGAATTTTCAAAATGATATTTTTTCATGTGAACGAGAGACGGCATATGCTACACTGACATTCGCTATAAAATGTTTGGGTTGCTCAGTTCGATTTTTGAGAACTGTTTCCATTGAAATATCCGAACATATAAAAGACAAATAGAACGTTGCGTTGTTTGAGTTAGGTGTTCAATAAGGGTGTCAATAAAATGAGAAAAAATTAATATAAAAATGCTCATTGCATGCATTTCTAATACACACAGGCACAAATGCATGCAAATGAGCACTTTTGTACATGATCATTGTCTTAATTCCACCTTCATGTGTATGGGGACAAGCGTTTAAACAGGTTGGTCATACTAACCTTATCTAACAGTGATATACAAAAATTGTTCATAAATGTAAAATTTGTTATAGAAATTTTAAGGATGCTTCTGTATGTACAAAATTATACAGATTGATAAAACTAGTAGGTTCTACTAATTTTCAGGCCGTCAAATCTTGCACACTTTACTTTCCAGAAAGTGTCCAAATGGAATGACACTTATATACAAGTTACTTGAATTCACGTACTACCCATTGTACTATCTATTACAAGATATTATTATCATCTACACTTAAATCTCAGTACTATGCCACCCGTTGGGACCGAGCAAGAGTGGCATAGTAGCGAGAGTGGCATAGTAACGAGTGTTTGTAAAAACGGCTTTATTTTCTCAAGTCCATCATTTATTTGCTCAATCGATCAGTCCAAAGCTCTCAAAAATAGTCGGCTGACGCATCTTCTTTCGTCGGATCTCGTTCATCTCGTTGTCTAGCCGATCACACGCTTGCATCAGTCTCGTCCAGGTTGAAGACTTCATCTGCAGAGAACTGCCTGAGTAAGGCTCGGAGAACCTGCTGCTGTTAATCAATAAGGGATTGGGAATCCACCGCTCTAGCTTCGCCATGCACTGTCTTGAACGTGACGCCATTGCGCTTCTTGAAGCTGTTTAACGAACCGTCGCTCGCCATGAAGTCTGGGATGTGCATCAGCTAGGCCAGTTTTATCGCCTTCTCCTTGATCAGATCACCGCTGACAGGCAGATTCAGTCCTCTTGCTTGCTTCAGCCATATCCGCACTCCCTCCTGATACTTCGGGTCGTGAGGCTGCGTCAGCTTCGATGGAACTCCAGCTTTGATTGCAGCTTCAATTGCATCCTTCTTGCTGAGAATGCCCTTCACGGTGGTTCTCTTAACTTCGACGCCCCATTTATTGCTAATCTCCCTCGCCAACTTGGACTGATTCGGCTCCTTCTTCGCAGCATCGATGATCTCGAATTTCTCCTTCAGCGTAAAGTCCGTTCGCTTGCGTCTCTGAGCTGACATTATGGGCTGAATAGTTTGGAAAATAACGATGTCACTGTTGTGAGTGTCTGTTTGTGCGCGCGCTTTCGTGGGTCTAGCTATCGATACAGAGTAGGAAAGAGGCTTGTCGTTGTGCGTAAGGTGACTGGCTTGTTGTAGCTGGCGTCAGGGAGAAACATCGCGTGTTTGACCTTGAAACCGGCTGACTATATGCGTAAAATGCGCAAAAATGCACTTTTAAATAGCCACAGAATAGTGGCATAGTGACGAGAGTAGGGAGTGGCCTAGTAAATTTATTTCGTATTGAATTTTGTCGGGACCGAGCAAAAGTGGTATAGTAGCGAGAGTGGCATAGTACCGAGGTGGCATAGTACCGAGATTTGAGTGTATATATTTGTTTTAAGTATGTGGTGTGAAAGTGACAAGCGGAAATACCTCATACCTTAATATCTTAAGTTTACATATCGATTGTCAACACAAATTGAACGACGCGTGCCAGATTTTCTAGAATTTTCTACCTCAAAATCAGGTTAAATTTTGTGCGTGGTGAGCAACATATCGAAAAGATCATGGTCGAGGATAAATGAGCCGGAAGACTGCGAACTGCTCCAAAAGGATCTGGACAACCTCGAGTTTTGGTCCCTAAAAATTGCCTATTTTTCAATTTTCAAAAGTGACACATGTTAAACCTTGGAATATATATGGAGTTCCAGTATTTTTTGGTAAACACAGCCTCTCGCGGACCAAGGAAGTAAAGGACTTGAGTGTGTTAATAAGCAACACCCTAGGGATGTTAGGCTACTGCAAATCCATCAATCGCAGAAATTGTCCCTCCTAGAGAGAATTTTCGGTAGGTTCTCAAAACAGACAAATCCCTGCATTATTAATACGTACATCAGACCCACGATGGAATATGCAGTTCAAGCATAGTCACCATGGCTTAAAACAGATGTTGCGACTTTGCAAAGAATATACCATCGGGCTCCCAATCTTGTCGCCGGTCTCAGCCGGAAACCATACAATGAGCGAATCAAAACCACGAATTCATTCGATTATCCACGTCGTCGTCACCGGGGGGATTTGATTTTGGTTTAGAATACCGCAAACCACACTCTACAATGATTATGTAATCTACGGGGCTCGTGTGAGGCAAGAGCTCACACATTTATTCTAACTGTTCTTCACTCGCAAATCAACTGTAGACTATATTTTTTGCCGTGCGAGTTTGTTTTATTTGGAACAATCTAAACGATTATGTTGTAAATTCATCAAATCAGCAGATTTTCAAGAGAGGTCTTGACGCCTTTTTGACCCTCAACCCGAATATCGAAAAAAACTATACATATTGACCACATGCATCTACATTTATCATCCCACCAGTCGAAAACATTTTCTGTCCTTTGGATTTTTATCTGATTCTTGAACTGCTCACTAAGCAACCAAATCCCATTTTGCTTGGTATATTATTCGCACTCCCCATATTATTCTTTGGCTTTTTGTAAATCTATATGCTTTTTAGACCATTAAAATTGAATTAAATTGAAATGATTCGTTAGTTGTATATTTGATATATCCACGCGTTATATACGAATATTTATTGACATTCTATTTTTTCCGCTTCTCATTCATAAATCCTTCGATTTATTCAACAGCTTTATTCTCGAATTACTCATTTGATTGAATGAATAATGTACACAACACAATTTGCTTCGGACAGTTCGCATCCATCAGTTAGAGACCGTATGATTAGCTTCATTGAAACAGTGATTAAAACATTGAACAACGTTTGTTTTTGGGACCATTGGTTGATATGTTTTCAGAACAAATCATGTTATTCAAATGCAGACATCACAAGGTTTCCCGATTATGTGTTCAAGACGCCAATCATTAGTAACAGTTTCAACCGCAAACCGATCCTGATCCTACTGTCCCTACCTGATGAATGCAAACAGCACGAAACCGGACTTGGTGTATGTGCGTGTGTGTGATCAAAATGCATGAAAATGAAATTTTTGTTCGTGATCATGGGTTAAAACCTTATCTACATGTGCTTGGACACGTGATTCAACAGTTCGATAGTACCAACCTTATCCATCTGTGGCATACAAGCGCAACATGTGTTCAAGTACTCCACTGCGGTTCCTGATCCTACTGTCCCTTCCTGATGAGTGCAAATAACACGAAACCGGTCGTGGGGTGTGTGTGATGGAAATGCGTGCAATTGATTCAATGTTTTTACACACACTGCACTTGCCATCAAAGAGCAAATTCGGCACCAGTTTTTTAATGCCTTCCAGGGTATGCCTGAAACATGTATGGGGTCGATGGTGTTCATACGTCTATACATTGGCTGTCGTAACTGCTCCAATTTGGATAATTAATGTCAAACTCCTGGAGCCGCTGCAATAAATTCTGTTCGCAAGTTTAACAAAAATACTCCGTTATATAAGAACTACCCATTCCCGTATTAGCTGTAGACGATATTTGTATTCTGTGCGTGTATTTTTACTTTGGAATGCCAACATGGGTACTATTGTTTCCGCTCCCAGCGTCGAGACTTTCCTTCGAGATCTGGACACGTATTGGTTGCATAACCATTTCACAACACCTGCTTGTTAACTCATGGTAAATATTTAACTATACGTGATACTACATGATTATGTGTTATTTCTTTTTCATAGACGAACGCTTACTATGCTATAGCGATTGTGGTTCTATGTGCTTTTTGTTACCCTAAATTACGGAATGTTGAATCTTGAACTATTTGCTCAATTTCTGATGTTTCTTATTGTTCAATATTGGAGTCTGAATCTGGAAAAATGGTTTATATGTTTTCCTATAAGTAAAATTTTGAAAAAATCGCAATACAGCATTTACTTCTATCGTTCATTCTTCTGTTTTATGGAAAACTTGAGCGTAGATTATTCTACGTTTTAAGCAATGTGGATAATTATTGAATCTGATGAATGAGAAACAATTACTTTATTTTTGATAGCAGGCAACCAACCGCTTTGGGTTTAACACAGAATACATTTTACTAGTAAACACTATCATTCGCCAGCAAACATCCTCACCTGACAAATTGTTACATCCTCAAAAATATAATACGGTAATCATCTCCAGCGTGGCGAAATGAAACCCTGCTTCAAGGAATTCCTCCCGTTTCTTTTAATGGCTCTGTTTTCAGCACAAGCACTTGTTTCATGTTATTTGGCGTTACGTTATCACAAATTCTCAACTAGACTTATCATATGACTGCACAACTCTTGAAGGTTCGAAATCTATATTTCTGTACGTACGCCTGCGTTTACTAATCGTCCTACAAGATGTAGTTAGACATTTTGTTTTTTCCTGCATTGTTCCCAACATCCTCTATGCATCCCTTATAATGTTCCCGGTTTATTTGTAAAGGATTTCCAGATGATCGAATGAGGCATTAAGGTTATCGAACTACTGAGCTATGCTTCAACCGAGTTAATTCGAGATATGTTCGTCGAACAATATTCTCGCTTCCTCCACATCAATTCCTCTTTTTCTGACCATACACAACATGAGGTTCACATGGCTTACAAATCCTTCTCATCTACGCTAGGTCAAGACTTCGTCCCTTATCCCAGAACTAAAAAAAATTCAGGAATCCTTTCGTCCCTTACCTTACAGGCTATTTTACAGATGATCAATTGAAAGTTATTCTTGAACTAATGAGGCGACTAGCAGTGTGGATTTCGACATTGAACCCTCACCCCATATTTACGTAACGCATTTGGAAAAGTATTTTTGTGTGGTGGAATTAATATTGTTGCTGAAATTCATGTACACGAACAAAGTCATTTATTCTTGTCTTCTTCTTTCTAAAAATAATGGCTAACATAATCCACCCTCCGTTACATAGTTTCATTGGTTAGAGTTAGGTTTATCTACATTTTCTAAAACTCATCAATGTTAACTGAAGATCAGCGACATATCCTTTCTGTAAATGCTTCGGAATATATCATGTGAGTCATTCTGACATATTCTGATTACACGATAAATATGAAACAGAAATGTGATTTAAATGGGAAGAATGTTTTTAGTTTGAAATCCAAGAGCGGAATATTCATAGTGTGTCAAATGCACAGATCCGACCGATTTGAATTGTTGATTCCGTCACATTTCATATATTGTAAACACTTTTTCATGTAAAGAAATTTAAAAGTATAAAAGCTGGTTGAATACAATACAACCAGGATGGGAATACCCTTCGAAACTGAAAGGCTATTTGTCTTTTGTGCCATGAGTCTTGAAGTATAAATCTTGCATTTACGTCGCGTAAAGAATCAAATATCACGATGATATGGCGGGCCTAGAAACAGAATATAATTTTTTTATCGAATGTGTCCCTATTTGGTAGGCGTTATCCAGAAACAGGTGTATATATACGTGTTCAACGTTGAAACAAATGAGCCAACGAAAATGCGTTCAATTATGATCCTAGAAGGTGAAAGGTACGTTTGTAAACATGTTCACATTGTGGACCATCCTTCAAACTGCCACAAATGTCTAAATCTCGATCCATTTTTGTCAGTTGTGTGGTTCAAATGTTGGTCTCGAGAAAAGGTCTATCATTAGGAGGAAACTATAACATTATAAAATAGACCAGCGGTTCGTAGCGCTAGATTATGATACATACGTTATGACATTTCCAAAGCTTTCGATAGAGTCAACCATGACATCTTAATCAAAAAGCTTGAGTCTTATGGAATAACGGGAAAATTGCTAAATTGGATAAGGGACTATCTTACTGATAGACACGTCCAAGTTCGCGTTGGCAGCACCTTATCTAGAAAAATGGACGTCACGAGTCTAGTTCCGCAAAGCTCGGTGCTTGGACCTCTTCTATTATTGCTGTATATGAACGATATAGTAGAGGATATTAGATTTACCTTGATACTATTTGCCGATGATATTGAAATATGGAAACGTGTCAGGTCTGTTAATGACTGTATGGCATTACAACGGGATCTAAGCATCTTATTTCGTTGGTTCCAGTTAAATGAGTTACCATTTAACCCTGCGAAATGTAAAATGCTGCAGCTTGGGAAATCTCTGCACCACATCTATCAGCTTGGCACGCAAGATCTCGTCTGGACCACAGCAGAAAAAGATCTGGGTATTTGGGTTTCGTTTAACCTGAACCCGGGACAGCATTGCCGGATGGTGTACAATAAAGCTTGCCGTATCTTGAGTCTTCTCAAAAGAATATTCCGGATTTTTACGCCCGAAACCCTACCCCGGGTAATTAACACGTATATCCGTCCTGTTATGGAATATTCCATCCAAGCCTGGGCACCATGGCTGAGGAAGTATATCGAACTACTCGACAGGATTTATCATCGTGCTACAAAGTTGGTCTCCCGGTACAGAAGCGAATGGTAAAACTGAACCTACACAATTTTACCCAACGGTGGATATGTAGCGACTTGATGTTGACATTCAAAATCCTGCATTCTGTAAACCATCCCCTTAAACACTTGCTAAAGCCCAATGACCTTACTAGAACACGAACACATTCAAAGGCTTTAAGCATTCCGCATTCTCGATTGGATATACGTCGTAATTTGTTTCACTTGGAAATATTTGCCTGAAGAAATCACACGATCAGAATCTGTTGAGGTTTTAGCTTCCAAACTTGATGAGTTTATGACGAACCATGCGGTATGCGAGTGTCCCTATTGATTTTTGGGATATTTTATATATTTTTTATATATTCCATATACCTTGTCGTCCTATGGTTATTGTTAAGCATAATGCTTTTTCTACCATAAAATCTTCTGAGTTCTGAGTTCTGAATGCACCTTCTACAGCAGAAACAATGATCGATTAAGTAGATTCGCCGTCATAATGTTTATGTATTGAACGGACAACACCATGTCGCTAGCCTAAGCATTTTGTAAGTCATTCATGTTTAGAAACACTATTGGTCAAAGCACTTGAACACCTCCACAATATCCACAGCACCTTTCCATTTGTTTGAGCCCGTTCTGAAATTTGTTAAACAAGAGCGATGATCGCAGAATTGTTAATGTTATTTTGGTTTTTGCTGTTGGCTTCCTTCGGTCAATTTCGAACATGAATGTACATCTCAAGCGCATCATGATATAATGCTTTGCAGCTTTTAGAATGTCTAAACAGTCCGATTCGGGAGTAACAATATCTCAGCAGCGTTTACAGCGATAAGCAGTACTCAGACGAACGGTCATATGCCTGGCATGATTTACGATTCACACATGAAACTATTATTTCTCTTCTCTCATCTTAAACACAACGCTTTACACAGTGCCTTCAAAGTGAGTGATCAACTCCCAACTCGTATGTTGGACGTCAAGAGCTTTCCTATCTCTTTTGCAAACGTCTGTGTACCGCGAGCATCGTCCGTCCTATGTTCGACTTCTTGATTTTAACTAACAATAGATTAGATCATTTGGAAAACGATCATTTTCCATTCTGTACACAAAACCCGTCGATGTCGGTGAACATGCTTTGTAGACCATTTTTAGAAAGCAGCTTATCACTTGTTACTCTTTCCATCCACGATATATTGAAGATACGGTGGATGCTTCTTAAATGTGAAGCATTCAACTTTCGTTTGTGTCTTGCGCGGATGGTAGAGGTTTAACTACCATACAGGAAAGCTTTCATTACTAAAAGTTTGTTACACTTCTCTGCTTTTTCCAAACTAAGTTTTATATTACTAGGGAAGATTGAGACTGATGCCATTTGTCCACATGCATTGGAGTTAATGTGTATAAGAAATAATTCATTAACTGTCGTTATTTACGTTATTATTTCAATTGCATTGAATCTGATGAGAGCAAGAAAAAAATCAATGACACTGTAAAAAAATCGTTCCGGAAATTCTCATGTGAACAAATGAAAATTGTCCTTCGCCCAGGTTAATCGCCTGGATCAGAGCCTATCATGTTTCCTTGACATCAAGTACTGATTGAACAAATGCGAATGGATTATACTCTCACGAAAGTATGAGACAATGAGGCGGAGATGGGAAAACGATTTCGCCATATTCTTATCATCGGAATTCTTTCATCTGATCATCTCATCAAGAGCACGCTAGACAATCAGGCTGGCATTCAACTGAGCAGTCATCAGAGAATAATGCGAATGATATAACTGCAAACTATTTGCAGACGTTGTGAACGATGATAAATTTTGCCGTTTCTATTATCGTTTTATGCCCGAAGACAAGAGTATATAATCGTACAGTCATTAATATGAATATCACTATTTTGAATTAGATCCCTGAATAATTAATTCGAATTATTAATTAAACAAATTGATGAAGAAAGTTTTCGCAGAGATGATTAGTTCTAGTTAATATATATGATGAATTGTTAGTATACATGAAGATTAAAATGTGATGTGCTCAAACAGTATTAAAGTATATGTTGAGCAAGTCACTGAGTCAGAACCGAACAGCTTTACAGAACTCACAAACTGTATTTTGTATGAAACGGAACTTTTACACCAATTTGTGTTAACTAGTTAGATTTCATTCTCGTAAATCGAGAAAAAACAATAATAGACATACACATACCAGCATCTCAATTGTGATATTACTCGATATAGGTACATTAAAATCGCTTTGCAAGCGTACTAAAACAAGCTAGTGTAGTGGGCATTCTTCAAATTCATGCTAACTGTCGATAAGCTGAAGGCAGTCAATCCTCAATGCTTAGATAAACTTAAAATGCTTTGGTTTAGGCAGCAAGACTCACTAGGAATCAGTTCTTGTACATTAGGTTAGTATCAGTTGTGCTAAGGTTTGCCGAACTGACATTTAATTACAAGTTTGAAGCTATCTCACAAATCGAGTGAATACACATATCTTCTGTTCTTTGCGACACGACGAATTATCGACCTGGAATAAACTATCATTGAACTTAGATAAAAAAATCCAATCATACTGACAAAGTATCATGTGGCAAAATCGACACAAATTGTACTCCGGGCTTCAGGAAATTTTCTGCAGTTCCTCAGCGTTGGAGCATCATTAAAATCGGTTTAGATCAAATCGGGACTTTTGTAAACAAACACTTGTTCTATACATCTTTGATAAGTTTTTTTATATTGCAGAAAAACCATCACTGTTTTCGTGAAGCCTGAGGTAGTCCCTGGATAGTATTGTTGAACAAATAGGAAAATATTCGTAGCTCAGTGTGCATGATGTTCGCCGAGCTTTCGTAGTTGGTGTTGAACGTTTCGATATCAGGCTTGATGCCATCATCAACAAAACCTCTTTCGAAGCGTCTTGTATTTATAATTCTTTGGTTTTTATACGGTTTGTTTGTCCATTCACCATCACTCTCGTGGATTAGTTGAGATCATGTTACGCATTCTCTGTTAGCAGTTTCTCATTGGTCCATATGTTGCAGTCAATTGGAGATGCTCGCTAATTGAATTTGTTGTTGAGTGCCATGCTTTCAGGAGTTCTTGCGCGGTAGTTTCCTTTGGCTAATATTCTCGTGCGGTCCCAGTCGAATTGATGACCGAATTGGTCGATATGTGTTGAGATGGGTAAATTTATGTCTGCTTACGGCCAACTGATGTTATCAACTAAGTGACCGGTGGACACTCTGTTAAAAACGCAAAATTACTTCAGTAATATCGGAGGATTGTAATCATATTGATGGAACGCGTGTGTAACGATTTGCTTCTGAGACAGATGCTTCATCAGTCTAAGTGTGTCTGCACAAACAGAGAGCAGGTTTAAATTGCATTCAGCTGACGAATCCTAAACAGGCTAAGAACGGTAAAATCGGTGGGCATTGAAACTCAAGAACTCAGAACTCAGAAAATTGTATGGTAGAAAAAGCATTAAGCGTAACAATAACCATAGGATGACAAGGTATATGGAACATATAAAAATATGTAAAAAATATAAAATATCTCAAAAATCAATAGGGACATTCGCATACCGCATGGTTCGTCATAAACTCATCGAGTTTGGAAGCGAAAACCTCAACAGATTCTGATCGTGTGATTTCTTCAGGCAAATAGTTCCAAGTGAAACAAATTCTTACGGAGAAAACATTACGACGTATATCCAATCTAGAATGCGGAATGCTTAAAGCCTTTGAATGTGTTCGTGTTCTAGTAAGGTCATTGGGCTTTAGCAAGTGTTTAAGGGGATGGTTTACAGAATGCAGGATTTTGAAGGTCAACATAAGGTCACTACGTATCCGCCGTTGGGTAAAATCGTGTTCAGTTTTAACATTCGCTCTGTGAAAGGCAAATTTCTGTACCGGGAGACCAACTTTGTAGCACGATGATAAATCCTGTCGAGTAGTTCGATATCCTTCCTCAGCCATGGTGGCCCAGGCTTGGATGGAATATTCCATAACAGGACGTATATACGTGTTAATTACCCGGGGTAGGGTTTCGGGCGTAAAAATCCGGAATATTCTTTTGAGAAGACTCAAGATACGGCAAGCTTTATTGTACACCATCCGGCAATGCTGTCCCGGCTTCAGGTTAAACGAAACCCAGATACCCAGATCTTTTTCTGCTGTGGTCCAGACGAGATCTTGCGTGCCAAGCTGATACGTGTGGTGCAGAGATTTCCCAAGCTGCAGCATTTTACATTTCGCAGGGTTAAATGGTAACTCATTTAACTGGGACCAACGAAATAAGATGCTTAGATCCCGTTGTAATGCCATACAGTCATTAACAGACCTGACACGTTTCCATATTTTAATATCATCGGCAAATAGTATCAAGTTGCATCCAATATCCTCTACTATATCGTTCATATACACCAAGAATAGAAGAGGTCCAAGCACCGAGCCTTGCGGAACTCCACTCGTGACGTCTATTTTTCTAGATAAGGTGCTGCCAACGCGAACTTGGACGTGTCTATCAGTAAGATAGTCCCTTATCCAATTCAGCAATATTCCCGTTATTCCATAGGATTCGAGCTTTTTAATTAAGATGTCATGGTTGACTCTGTCGAAAGCTTTGGAAATATCGATGTAGCAAGCATGTACAGCCTCACCTTCGTCGAGTGCCTTGGTCCAATCCTCGAACGTGGTAAGAAGGTTTGATAAACAGCAACGACCTCTTCGAAAACCGTGTTGTGCTGCAGTCAAAATATTTTGGTTTTCAAAATGTTCTCTCATGCGCGCAGTCACAATGCGTTCCATTAATTTGGAGATCACCGGAAGTAACGTTACCGGTCTATACTTTGCTGTGTCTGAACGGCTACCGCCTTTATAAATAGGAGTTATCATCCCAGCTTTCCATTGCGGTGGTATTTTTCCTTCATTTAAGCTGAGATTGAATATGCGAGTGAGAGGAGCAGTCAAAGCAACGCGACACCTGCGAAGTACGGCGGGGGTAATTTTGTCTGCGCCAGGGGACTTCTTTCCGTTTAGTCGACAAAGTTCCCGCCCAACCATGTATTCGTTGATAGTCATTTCACTTAATAATTCGAAATGTGGTGAACTTGATGAAAGTTGATATGGTATACAACGCTTGGGATTGAAGACAAATGAGTAAAACGTTTCTAAAGCGTCGGCGGTATCTTGGGCAGTGTGGGTCAATCCATGAGGTGTTAGTACAGAGAATACACCTGGTTTGATCTTTGATCGTTCATTTACTATCTTGTAGAGGAGCTTAAGATTCTTTTCCATTCTCTTAAGCAAGTTCCATTTGAATTGCATGCGATCTTCTCTTAGAAGAGCAGTGACGTGATTCCGTATCTTACAGAATCGTTTCCAAGTTTCTTCCGTACCAAACTTCTTATGAGTTACCCAAGACTGTCGCTTAACAGCTAACCATTTCTTTGTTCTACTCCGATTAACAAACTGGTTGTTGTAGCTGCATTTGTGTGGTACAAAAATCGAGTTTTCGTAAATCTTCGAATTGAGATAATTTAGAAACGAATTATAATATGAGCCAGGATCCATTGAATCAAACTCATGAGTGTGTGCATCCCGGAGACTGATATTTAAGGATTCAAATTGTATTTTCCTTATGACTTTCGTCTGTTCACACAATCGTTCCTCACTACATACATAATTAAACAAAAGCACAACATGATCACTCTTCCCCAGTGGTACCAGGTATTGTATACCCTCTACTGCGGTTGCCTCAGGCGTTAAGACAAAGTCAAGGGTTGAAGGTTGGTCAAGACCCCGCCAGCGAGTTGGCTGGTTAACGTGATTGTGTAGTGAAGCAAATTCTATAACCTCCTTGAATTTATGTTCAAACGAATGCAGGGAGTGCTCACCTCTCGAAAACAGATGCGGGAGATTAAAATCGCCAATGATTAGCAATTGCATAGTCTGGCATCTTGTGATGTGTTGCAATGATTCGATGAGCTTATCATTGTATGAGCTTTCGGATGATGGCGAGCGGTAAATGATGCCGATCGTACATTCATCTCCATTGACTAGTTTTACTGAACATCACATCGTATCAGGAAGGCTGAGGTCAGGATGATCGATGACGTTACACTGCGCTAAACGTTCGTGATAGTAGACTGCAACTCCACCACCGGATCTTCGATCACGATCGCGACGAAGTAGTGACATTTTCGGAATCAAAAGCTCAGCATTAGTCATGCAGGTCTATCATGCAAGTCTATCACAAAGCTCACATAGTTCAGCTAATTTGTTAGTTAAACACTGAGCATTTGTATATATGCACCTGATCGTATTCACCTTGTTAACCGCATCTTACCAGACTTTTTTTATCTCAACACCATCAGCGTGTAGTCGATCCATGTATGATTTTATCTCCGTTTTGTCACTTCTACGTTATGAAGAGCAACGCTGTGACCTGTGTCCCGCCGTGTTCAGCTAAGGTTGAATTTCTCTCTCTGGGTCACAAACAAATTTCAACATTTTGATAGAATCAAATTTACTTCATACCATGATGAAGCAAGGCCAGACCGATCGATACCGGAACGTGCTTTGAGTTATATCGTACTTCTTAGAGACACAATCATATGTCATCTAAGCCACTCACGGTTCTCATCTGATTTCAACATAGTTTTCCTATTCGCCAAATTCATTGGCCGTCGGAAAGTTGGAATTATTCACATTAAAAAAATGACGAAGAGTTTTTTCCAGTGGTCATTTAAATCAAAAACGCTTGACCCTTTTTGTAATTTGAGATTTTATAATCAAAATTGCAATCGTACGTTGGGGTGGTAATAGGTATGACTCGTGGTTCAGTAGACATCTAGACAAAAAATTAAAAATGACTAAATCAATCAATTAAATCAATGTCAGGCGCCTAAGTTTGTTTTTCCTTCCTTCAATACTACAAAGCGTTGATAAATCAAGTGTATACTTGAATGCCACTGTTGCATAGGGTTCGTACAACGAACCACGATGTTCAAACACAGAATCACATAGTGATTCGTGGTCATGCACTCAAGGCGCATATGGATGACCAATGTAATGTATTGCCCACATCCCCCGAAATTACACTCCACTACCGGTTTCTGTCTGTTTGCAATCATCAGGTGGGGACAGTAACACTAGGTTCAGTGAGTCTTGAAACAGTGGATAAATGGTAAACAAGGTTATACTTGAATACCACTGTTGCATAGGGTTCGTACAACGAACCACGATGTTCAAACACAGGATCACATAGTGATTTGTGATCAATCACTCAAGGCGCTTATGGATGACCAATGTGATGTGTTGCTCACATCCCCAGCACTTACACTCCACTACTGGTTTCTGGCTGTTTGCCGTCATCCGGTGGAGACAGTAAGATCAGGTTCAGTGAGTCTTGAAACAGTGCATAAATGGTAAACAAAGTTATACTTGAATACCACTGTTGCATAGGTTTCGTACAACGAACCACGATGTTCAAACACAGGATCACAAAGTGATTTGTGATCAATCACTCAAGGCGCTTATGGATGACCAATGTGATGTGCTGCTCACATCCCCAGCACTTACACTCCACTACTGGTTTCTGGCTGTTTGCCATCATCAGGTGGGAACAGTAACATTAGGTTCAGTGAGTCTTGAAACAGTGGATAAGTGGTAAACAAAGTTGTACTAGTTTATTGTGATGTGAGCAACACATCACATTGGTCATCCATATGCGCCTTGAGTGCTTGACCACGAATCACTATGTGATCCTGTGTTTGAACATCGTGGTTCGTTGTAGCAGTGGCATTCAAGTATAACTTTGATTTATTAACGGGTTGTAATCTGGAAGGGATGAAACACAAACTTAGGCGACTGACATTCATTCAATTGATTTATTTAATCATTTTTAATTTTTTGTCTAGATGTCTATTGATCCACGAGTCATAACTTTAAACATCCCAGCGGACGATCGCAATTTTCATTATAAAATCTCAAATTACAAAAACTGTCAAGCGTTTATGACTTGAATGACCACTGGAAAAAACTGTTCGTCATTTTTCAATGTAAGCATTTCCAACTTTAAGACAGCAAGTGAATTTAAATATTATAAAACATGAACAAAACGTAGTTTCAATGACCTCAGCGATCCAGCTTGGACTGCTGCCTAAACGTCCATATGAGTATCATGTATCTTCAAGTTTACACTGTGTTTTGAAAAGATTTATAATATGCCATGCCTTATCCCGAGTTTGCAACTACGATATCCACGAGCTGGACGTTTACAACTTGACTCCCGATACGCGAAGCTTGAGTGAATTCTGATTTGCATGCATTTCCATTACACACACATACGACCGGTTTCGTGCAGTTTGCGCTTATCAGGTAGGGACACTAAAATGGGGATCCCCATGCGCTTGAAACAGTGGAAGAATGATGAACATGTTGGCCCTAGCAACCTTAGTCAACATTGGAATACAAGTGCAATTTGTTGAGTGAATTCTGTTTTAATATTTTGATCCAAGCCTGAGTTGATTGCAAGAAACAGGAATTCTCTCTTCTATGCGTGAATGTTCGAACTCAAACATCACAACAATCGCGAGGTGACTTCACATTGACTTTTTATATCTTACATACCGAAGATGTGAATATATATATTTTTATAAATAACATCATCAATATTATTCGTTGGTGAACTTCGCTGTACGGTAAAACAAGAAATGTTTTACGGGAATTCACCTCGAGCTCATTATTTGGAAACATTTAATTTTTTCGATCTCAGTCGCCAATCGATTTGCATTGTCAGCAAACAGTCGACAGCAGACGAACTAATGAACAGACAGTGAATAGCGCCCGTTCATACATTCGTTAGGCTATGAATATCACTGAAATACATTTTTTTTGTGTGATACGTCAAAATTTATGGGTATTGTTTGCAGATTTAACTGAACACTCGCGTAAAACATTTGACAGTGAGAACGTGCGGAACTGCTATTGAAATAAAATTTGCAATGTATCGGTTTGAGCAGAGTTTTGTTAATGTTTCGACTTTGAGAGAAGCTTATAAACTAGGATTGTCAGATCGAATTGGGTTGATGTTTAAATTCTATTTAGTTAACCACTCCTGCGTTGTTTGAATTAGGCATTTAAGATCAAATCAATTGATTCAATCCCCTGATAGCTTACGTATTTACTTCAGCCTTTTTCCCGTCTGGGACATTGGCCGCCAAATAGCTCTCTACAGACATCAAGATTCTCAGTAAGTCGATCCAGGTCCTGCCTATCTGCGCGGGGTCTTCATCCAGGTCTCGGCGCCCGACATTTCTAATTTCATTCATTCAGTCCTCTCCGTGTAGGGTGGCACATGAGTCGAAGACAACTTCACGACTAATGTTTCCGGTCGTCGCTGCTTCCGTTGCCGTCTGCCACGTGAATCCGTGTGATGTAGTTCGCGTTCCAACGTTTTGCGCCAAGTTTCCTTGGGCCGTCCCTTTTTTCGTTTACCTGGCGGATGCCAGTGCATAGCTACCTTCGTATGCGAACTGGGATCCATCCTGCAGACATGACCGAACCACGGATCTGTTGTCATCGTTTCCGTAGCAATGTAGGTTTTACGGGATAGGGTTGCTAGCCCTAAGCCCAACCCTCCTCCTTTCTCAGACGGGCTTGGGACCGTCCTTGGCGGAGTTCCGACATTTCTAAGCAGCCAACTATTCCTCTTCACTCGGGTGTTCCAGGTGAGGCATTGCCTGGTGATGCTTGATGCAAGTTTACAAAGGATGTGGACAATCCATCGCCAACGTTTCCTAAGGATGCCTTGCAAACAAGCTGATGCTTCATTCGTTGCCAAAATTCTTCTTTACGGATCTTTTGGTTTTGAATCTGAGGTTTTTCGCTGAAACATCAAATACGCAGCTAGCTTTGGCTCCGTAACTTTTTTCGGAGCATGGAAGGTAGCGGGCAGACGGGCGTTGAACAGTGGCATTTGTAAAGGTGGTGTCTTGATGCAGAGACCCCATTCAAGACTCTCCGTGTTGAATGATCTGCAGAGACGCAAATTTTATCTGATTGGTATTTCAGTCAGCGGTTTCCGATTTATTGAAACCTACACGAACAAACTGAGAATTCTGAATAGTGACAAGAGGCTTCATCGATGCCTTCAATGTTTGTATGGTGAGCTCCTATCTCAGCATCCAATCATCCAGGTTGCTTTGCTGCACACTTGTTCGAGCAAGAAATTTGGCGTTTTGCATATTCGGGAAAATCATAAAACACGTGATGTTGAGGTCATAAAGTGCATGTAAGAAGAGTACAATCATGAATGCCGAATATACTCTGTTAGCACAACGTTTATCGGTAACGTACGAGTACACATGACAAATATACCACTTGTAGACTTCCGGTTCACACGGAAGAGTATATCAGATTGTTTGAACTTTGCATCCTGTCTGGAAATAGACGACCATGGACAACATCATCTTGTTGAATGTCAGTTACATGAATTCGAATGCACGATTCTTGGAAGAAACCGGCGGCTGTACAAATTCAAACTGACCTTAAAGACCAAAGCATTACTGGTAAGAAAGGGTGTATGCGATTATAAGTAATAACCGTCGGTTTTATTTATCCGTCTACATACTCGGAATAATTGTTGTTTGCATTCCGTCCCGGTCGATGTCTACCATGG